>PVLC010001300.1:124802-149094 GCA_004027655.1 Graphiurus murinus | reverse complement strand
CGGGTCTGGGGATTGAACTCAGGGGCTTTCTACCTCCGAGCTACACCCCCAGCCCTATTTTTTATTCTTTATTTTGAAACCGAGTCTCTCTAAGTTGCAGAGTGCCTCACTAGGTAGCTGAGGCTGGCCGCGAACCCGGATCCTCTGGTCTCAGCCTCCCGAATGCTGGGATTACAAGCGTGCGCCACCACGCCCGGCGGCTGGTGACATTTTCTAAGTTTGTACTTAATCTACAAAGAGGTGTGAAGGTTCATATATATATATATATATATATATTTTTTTTTTTTTTTTTTTTGGTACTAGGGATTAAACCCAGAGGCATCTACCTGCAAGCTACACCTTTAACCCTTTCTACTTTTTATTTTGAAACAAGGTCTTACCATGTTTGCTGAGGGTCTTGCTAAGTTGCTGAGGGTATCACTAAATTACTGACACTGGCCTCGAGTCCGCCATCCTCCTGTCTCAGTCTCCTAAATACTGGGACTACAGGTATACACCATCATTCCTGGCTGAAAGATTCTTGTGTGTGTGTGTGGTACTAGAGGTTGAACCAGGGTCATTCTACCTCTGAGCTATACCCCCAGCCCTATTTCTATTTTATTTTTTATGTTGAAACAGAGTCTCACTAAGTTGTGGAGGGCCTAAATTGACGAGGCTGGCCACAAACCTGCTATCTTCCTGTCACAGCCTCCCAAGTACTGGGATTACAAGCATATGCCACCATGCCCAGCTAAAAGATTCTTTTGATAGAAGAACAGCAGGCGTGTTGGCATGCACTTATACTTAGTGCTTGAGAGGCTGAGACAGAAAGATTGCAGTTTCGATGACAGCCTTAGCAAGATACTGTTTCAAAATAAAATAGGAGCCAGGTATGGTGGCGCATGCTTGTAATCCCAGCGTTTGGGAGGCTGAGACCAGAGGATCCGGTTTCTCGGCCAGCCTCAGCTACCTAGTGAGGCCCTCCGCAATTTAGGGAGACCCTGTTTCAAAATAAGGAATAAAAAATAGGCTGAGGGTGTAGCTCAGAGGTAGAATGCCCCTGAGTTCAATCCCCAGTACCCCCAAAATAAATAAATAAATAAATAAATAAATAAATAAATAAATAAATAAATAAATAAAGACTAGGGGTATATCTGGGGATAGAATGTCCCTGAGTTCAATCTCCGATATAAAAACAAACAGCTAGAAATTTGAAGGTATTTTGAGAAAGTTTCTGTTTTAAAGAGAGTCTTTAAAACATAATCCATATTCCCATTTATTCTAATCCCTTTACAAAAGGTTCACTCACCCCTTAGCTCTCTATCCCTTCAGGAGCTCAGAGAAACTAATTGTGCACTATGGTTTATTTTAGTAGCTTTTAAAGTTTTATTTATTTACTTATTTATTTTGTGGTAGTGGGGATTGAACCCAGGGGTATTCTACCTCTGAGCTACACCCCTAGCCTAACTGTATTTCTTTTTCTTTTCTTTTTTTTTTTTATTTTATTTTGAAACAGGCTCTCTCTAAACTACTGCCTGCTAGCCTCGAACCTATGATGCTCCTGTCTCAGCCTCCCACATATTGCTTTTATAGGCATGCACTACCATACCCAGCATCAAGGTAGTTTTATAAGACAATTATACTAAAATGTTAAATTATCCCACCATTGCCTTAATTAAACATCTTACTCATAGATGTTAAACTCAAAAAATGAATCCAAATATACTGATATAATTTAAATTGTGCTTTTACAAGGCTCCAAATTTAAGATCAACATCTAAAGCCTAATGATGAGGCCAGTAAAGCCCATTTGCATTCAACATTTTGAAAAGATCTCACAAAGTTCTGAATTATGATAGCCCTGAGCTGGCATAAACTGATTCTATAGACATCTTGCGTCCTTGCTATAAACTATGACAAGCAGGACATTAGAGAAATGGGTTGGCATCTACCAAAGGACAGTCTTGGAAACCTGACGGTTCTCCACAGAGACAGAGGTCAGAGAACACTGACCCTGGGCAGCACCCTCACCCCACTCAGTGCCTCCCATGGAAATGACAAGCTTCCAGGAGGACTTCAACTCTGCCGGCTCCCAGTGTACATTATACATTTTCAAACTGGGTTGAAAAGAGACAACTGGAAAATGGCATACTCCTGCTTCCTGGATGTCAAATATATGTCACTTATATGATAATTTTATTATTTTATGAAATTCATTAAGTTAAAACAAAAGATCAAGTATTACTATTATTATTTTAAATGGAGTACAATGTAGTAATTACAATCGTTCTGTGAGGAAAATCAGGGTACTAAATATCGTTAATATAATATCAGTTATGTTTTTTAATACTTGAGAAAAATTTTGGGTACATCAAATTTTAATAACCATTGTCTTGAAGTGTTTGGAATTGGTTTTGGCTTATTATTTAATTGTAACTCACTGTTGTTTAATAGCTTGCTGAATGTTCCAAATCATCTATAAACAAATAATGAAGGCTTAGTTTAGGATATCAAGGTCATAATAACTGGTGTGCAATGTAAACATGTGAAAATTTAAACATCTTAAGTGGTCAAAATCCAAAGAAAATTACTTTCTAAATAGTATTTTTTTTTATTTTTATTTTTTTGTGGAACTGGGGTTTAAACCCAGGAGCATTCTACCTCCAAGCTAAACCTTCAGTCCTATTTTTCATTCTTTCTTTTAAAACAGGGTCTCAGCCGGGCGTGGTGGCGCATGCTTGTAATCCCAGCATTTGGGAGGCTGAGATCGGAGATCCGGGTTCGCGGCCAGCCTCAGCTACCTAGTGAGGCCCTCTGCAACTTAGTGAGACCCGGTTTCAAAATAAAGAATTAAAAAATAGGGCTGGGGATGTAGCTCGGAGGTAGAACGCCTCTGAGTTCAATCCCTAGTACCGAAAAAAAAAAAAAAAAAAAAAAAAAACAGGGTCTCACTAAGTTGCAGAGGGCTTCACTATAGCTGAGGCTGACTGCAAGCCCTCATCCTCCTGTCTCAGCCTCCCAAGTACTGGGATTACAAGCATGCGCCACCATGCCCGGCTTCTAAACAGTAATTTTTAAATTAATCACTTGGGAAGTTGATCTATCTAAACTGAACTCCATTTTTATTGAAAAAGAAATTGCAAGAGTAAGTCCTATTCACCTTTTTCCTGAAGACTCGCATTACATATATGAACATCCACAATAAACCCTCAGGGACCTAAAATTGTTTACCACAGCACTTAATTACTCTGCTCTATTTCTGAGCTCTTTTATCCACTTATTATTAATGGGTCTGCATTCCTGTGAGGCTGTTCGCTTGGATTCGTGTTCTCTAGTGTTACAGATGCTCTCTCTTGCTCTTGCCCACTCCTCACTGGTAGAAAAGTGAGTGGAATGAGCATGTGTTTCAGGATGATAAAGCCTGCATTTTAACTCAAATTGAGCACAAACTCAATTTATATGAGTTTCCTCATCTAGAAAGTGGGCATGGGGATAGTAATAGTACCCAACAAGGTTGCTGGAAAATTAAATCAGGACACGTGACAGCAGCTTCCAAACTGTAAAGCAATCTGAAGATTATCTTGTAATTTTCAATTGTAAAGTTGTTCCTTTTAAGCAGCTATGGATTAAGAACCAAATAAATGTATTAAATATAATTAAAAGTAAATATAAAACCTGTTAAATGAGGTTTAAGAGTTGCCAGGGATCTTAATTGAACCAAAGGGAAAAGTTTGAAAAGCACAAAGATACTATTTAAAGATACACATATATTTCCACATTTTTAACATTTCTATAATTAGGATGTATCTTAAATTGATGATATCTTATTATTGCAGTGGCCTAGTGGCTATGGTAATATTTTAATTGCCTTTCAAGTGCAAATATAAAAAGTGACATCCTCAGCCAAGTGTATGCCTGTAATCCGAGAATTTGGAAGTCTGAGGCAGAAGGATTTCTGGTTCAAGGCCAGCCTCATAAACTTAGTGAGACCATTAGCAACTCAGTGAGATCCTGTTTCTAAATAGAAAATGAAAAGGGCTGGGAGTGTAGCTTGGAGGTAGAATGCTCTGGATTCAATAATCAGTACAATAAATAAATAAATAAACAAACAAACAAACAAGTAAATGTTCCAGATAGTAGAATGTGAACACTACATTTTTCTTATTATGCTTTTCATTTATGTTGAAGCAAAAATGAGAGTTATGGGAAAAGTGGATATTAAAAGCCATGCAATCTCATATACAATATAAATCACAACAGGCAGTATCAAATTTATATTATTTATTTTTGTTGAATAATTTTCTATTGAGTATGCCAGAATATTTAATTGAAATTGTCTGGCAACCCTAGCTAAAAGTCGGTTGTATATCTCTTTTTCAAATTATTTAGAATTTTTTTTACTTTCAGCTTTCAGTAGGGCTTTCTATAATTAAAATATCTACAGTGTAAAGTACTACATGAGAAACTCTTCCTGCTTATAAAAATTATCCCTTTATGAAAAAATGATATGGACTTATTACATTAGCTTGATCTCAGCACTTCACGTTGTGAATATATGTCCAAACACCACATTTTATGCTACAAACATAGTCAATTATCAATTAAAATAAAATTTAAGAAATTATTTTTTATTCAGCTGATACAAACAACAAGCCAACCCAGAAATGTGCAGTGCAGGGTGATGTCTAATACAATCAACTTCTGATGTCACCATCATCTTCACCTCCTTTGAACTACTGATTGTAGCTCTCATGTGTTTGTATAGAAACATGTATCATGTCAAAGTACCAAGTATTGACATCCACAGCAACAAAAATGATGGAAAAAACTGTCTGAATCTCACTCCACACAACTTTTGATAGCACAGATAATTCTGTATTTTAAATCTACCATTTTGATTTCATGGAGACCATCAGAAATTGTGTGCAAATAAGCTAGAGTTGAAAACCTTCAGAAATATTGACATTTCATTATTTTTTTAAATTCACAAAGGAAATTTATCTTCTTTCACAAAAGATAGGCCATCACTCAGTTTCCTGGTTTTACCCCATCCCTGCACATCAATAAACATCGCTGGGTCTTCACTTGCTCTTATCATCTCTCTCCAGTCCCACAAGAAAGTTTATCTTCTATCGAGTCTAAATATAATCCTTCAAACTGTGTCCTAAACCTTACTCTCTCTTTCCTCAGAAATCTCAGGATATTCTCTTTCTTTCAGTACCTCAGGCAGCTCCCTGAGCTGACTTGTTTCTCTTCTTACATAAATATAAATCTCTTTTCTGTTATTTTTTTAAAAAGTCTCCTAGCCGTTTCTGATTTCACTGATTTCCTCTGTAACTAAACTCTTTACAGTTGGCCCATAGTTACTGCCCATTCTGTCCTCACCCCATGGCTATCTGATTCCTATCTCTATCTCTCCAGGGAAATATTTCTCACAAGGTTAAGCCATTACTCCATTAGTTCTAGTGAAATAAACATATGTTAACCTTTATCTTACTTTATTTATTTGAAATATATGAAAGTCTGGCCAATTTTTTTTAATCATCTCCTGAATGACTTCCCACAATGCAATTCTTATCTATTTTTCTATGCACATCTGTGGCCACTTCCCAACTTCCCTCACAGATTCTATATCTTTCAGTTGCTCCTTTAAAATGGTGTTCTTCAGAGTATTATCTTTGTTCTTCTTTTTCTCTTACTGTGTGTAATATTTCTGGGTGACACTATCTACTCCATGGTTTCACTTAAAACAACTTCGATGAAGCACAGATCTATTTTTTCCAACCTAAATGACTCTGGAGCCAGGCATGGTATAATCACAGTACTTGGGAGGCTGAGATAGGACTGAGGGTTTGAGGGCAGCCTCCACAACTTATCAAGACTCTTGTTTCAAAAATTAAAATAAAACGGGGGCCAGGTGGGGACTGGGCCCATAGGTGAGGTGGCAGCAGGAACTTCAGGCACATGGTGCTGATGAGTTATTAAAGAGAGTGTAAGGGAATTTCCTGGTAACTTCAGAATCAGGATGCAATGTCTCTTTGCTGAATGACCTCGAAAATCTGCCTGCATCCAAGGATTCCATTATACATCAGGCTGGCATGTTGAAATGAAATTGTTTTGCCTCTGTCTTTGAGAAATACTTCCAATTCCACGAAGAGGACAGGGAAAGAGAGAACAGGGCAATCATCCATTATAGGGATGACGAGACTATGTATGTTGAATCTAAAACAGACATAGTCACAGTTGTCTTCAGTATAGTGTTTAAAGATAATGACGACGTGGTCATTGGAAAGGTGTTCATGCAGGAGTTCAAAGAAAGACGCAGAGCCAGCCACAGGGAACCGCTTCTGGAACTGAAAGACACGGATACTGCTGTGGGTGACAACATTGGCTACATCACCTTCGTGTTGTTCCCTTGCCACACCAATGCCAGTGCTCTCGACAACACCATCAACCTGATCCACACATTTCTGGGACTACCTGCACTACCACATCAAGTGTTCTAAGGCTAATATTCACACACGTATGCAGGCAAAAACATCTGACTTCCTCAAGGTGCTAAACCACTCACGCCCAGATGCTGAGAAGAAAGAAATGAAAACAATCACGAGGAAGACATTTTCATCCCGCTAACTCTTGGGAACAGAGAAGGAAGCGCTGGTGACCGAAGGCTGGACACTTGCTACGGCATAACCATAGTCCTTCATTTTGCACCTCTCCAGGTTCTTAAGGGAGTCTCCGTTTGGGTTCCATTTGTACACGTTTGGAAAATAATCTGCAGAAATGAGCTGTGCTTTCAAGGACTTCGAAGTTCCCAAGAATTAAAAAAGAAAAAAAAATTCCACTTGATCAACTTAATTTCTTTTCTTTTATCTTCCCTGCCTCACTCCCTTCCTTTCCACCCTTTTTTCCAAGCTCGTTCATTTTGCAATATGTTACTGGTAATGAGTTGCAGGATAATGCAATTTTACTTTTTTTCTCCTAAGTATTTGAGTTCAAAACTCCTGTATCTAAAGTTATAAGATTGGGATCATTAATAAGGAAAATCTTTCTATCTTAAAAAATTAAATATATGAATGAATAAATAAATAAATGGGCTGGGTGTGTAACTCAGAAGTAGAATGCCCCTGGGTTCAAGTCTCTGTAGCAAAAAAAAAAAAAAAAAACTAAATGGAGCTCTGGCAGCATTTGGCCTCACCAAAGGTATTTTGTATTCTTCTACTTATTCTAGGGTCACTTTAGGCCCCACATGGTTCTCAATACTTTTCAATCAATGATACTATCACTAAACCTCTTCACTCTTTAGTCAGTAGAATCACCTCCCCCACACATACCTAATTCAGAACACAAATCTATCTAGAACCCAGGGATTATGTGAGATCTCTCTCTCTCTCTCTCTTTCTCTCTCTCTCTCTCTCTCTCTCTCTCTCTCTCTCTCTCTCTCTCTCTCTCTCTCTCTTTCTCATCTATCTATCTCTCTATCTCCAACTCTTCATGAATCACCATGTTCTCTAGAGTCTACATACAAAAAGTTTGTCAGGCAGGGTAGGGTGGGATGGGGCATGCCCATACCTGAGACAGGAGAATCATTCTGTTCAAGGCTAGCCTCAGCAACTTAACAAGAGTCTCAGCAATTTAGAGAGACTCTTTCAAAACAAAAAATAAAAAGAACTATGGGTGTGGCTCAGAGGCAGAACACTCCCATGGGTTCAATCCCCAGTAACACACACACACACACAGTCCCTCAGCTGGGTCAGGTGCTTTTCACCTGCACAGTTCTTGAAGCCATGTGACCTTGCTATTTACATTAACCATTTGCTCTCCTCCCTGACTCTAATATTTTCACCTTTAAGATCAAGATGATCTTTCAAAAATGCAAAGCCAGTCAAGCTATTTCCTATTTCCTCCCAAGCTTAAATCCTTTTACTGAAGGCCTATAGTCTTCAAAATAAAATAGCAATTCCTGACCACAGCCCTTGCTACATTTGCCCTGAGCCCACACTTTAGTCAAGCTGAGAAGCATGTATCAAATACTAACAAATGAATTCTTTGAGTGAATTTATGGAAGAAAAAAAAAAACCTTCTTTTTTGTGCATACCCTCTGCACATTTTCATTACTTGATTCAGCTGAAACCCAGGAAGCTTTGCTTGCTTTCTCTAAAGGAGCTGGGTAAATCCTTTGTTGTATATTCCCAAAGCTCATTGAACTAATCTCAGCTACAAGATCATGATATTATTTTATGATAGTCAGTTTATTTGCCTGTGTGTTTTCTAGGCAAGTCAATTCAGGGTTCTCCAAGGGCATGGACTATATCTTCTTTTTCATATTCCCACTGTCTTTTGCAGGGGCTAGCACATACTCTAGCCATGTTGAATAAATAAAATTCAAGTTCTACTTACTAATACTCCTGTATGGTTTGTCACATGATAAAAGCATGAATGTGGTCTTACTCTCCTGTGGTCTCAGCTTCTCTAGTAGTGAGATTACAGGCATGTGCCACCATGCCTGGTTTATAATTATCTTTCAAATAATTTTCTTTTGGGGCCAGAAGCATAGCTCAGTGGTAGAGCTTGTCCTTGGCATGCACATGACCCTGAGTTCAATTCTCAGCACCAAAATAAATAATATTCTTTCAAAGAAAAACATCAAATTTGAATACCACTAAAATATTATTATAATAATCAAATGCATCTTTGAGGCGTCAAAGAAAAATATAATTCAATCTGTTTTATAATAATAAGAGGAAGTTGACAGAAAAAAACAATATGCCTAAAATTTTATCACTTACATATGAAATAATCAAAAGATATTGGAATTGTAAAAATTAAGAACCTGTCATTTCTTCATTGAAAATGAAAAGTTTAATTTACAATATCATGTCTTCTTGGGTCTCTTCTATAATTTTAAGTCCTTATTTAGACTTTGAAGACAAAAGTTAAAAGAGTAGTAATTCCACATAGAGCTCACTCATGATGAGACTCCCTTATGTAAGTGTAAAGGTACTATAAGGGCAGTTTGCACATCACCTACTTTCGATCAGTCACAAAAACTGAAGGGTCATATGGTTTCCCTCATATGTGGAAGCTAGGGAGAAACTGGGATACAAAAGGGATTCCAGAAAAAGGAAGAGAAACCCTAGTAGGGTGATGGAAGGGATCTAAGGGAAGGAGAGAGGTTGAGGAGAGATCTGGTGAAGGAAACACTTCAATGGAGGAAACACTTCAATGGACATGACGTACATACGCAAAATTATCTATGCCAATTTCAATATTGTGCACATTGGAGAGATTGGGGTGGGAGCCAGGGGGAAACTCACCAAGTGTTATGTCCATGTATGTTTCTATTGCTCTAAACTTCATCATCATGTATGATTACAATGCACCAATAAAAAAAAAATCCTGTCAAATGGAATTAAACCATCCATGTCATTTGAAAAGATGGAAACCTAAAGTTAGTTAACACCAGCTGTAGCTTAATCATTCTAAGGAGAATTATGACACCAGGTATTAAGAAAAAGTACACAGAAAAACAAAATTTTTTTTCCAATTCTACCATAATTGGGCTCTTCGCCCTCACTAACCTGATAATGCTGGGCCAAAAGATGATAAGAACATGACATAGATGTGACCAGAGTCAGATTACTTCCAGGCTTCTAAATTACAGTTCTTTGCACTGATGCGAATTCAATGCATATGATGCAAATTAATTTTAGATCTGCCTTTTGGGGTAATATACAATGAGCAATAAATAAGGCATCTAAAATTTTTTCTGACCCAGATCTTCAATAACTGCTATTTTTCTCTGAAAGTTTACACATTCTAAGGATTCCTATTCATCGTGATAATAATAATAACTTCTACAACTTAACTAATACAATATATAATTCACAAAATGCTTTTAAATGGATCTCCTATTATCTGTATAATCATATAAGCAGTTTAATTTTTGTTGTAGAAGGCTAAGGGGATATTACATTAGTTTGAAAGTCCACATACATATTAGCTGATAGGTCCTCAAATTGACCCCATGTCTTTAAATACCAAGTCCAGAATTCTTTACACTGCTTAACTCTGCAAAGTTGTTGAACTCAAAATATTAGAAAGATAGCAATGTCATTTTTCTTCAATGAAATTATTCAAAATAAGTATGTCAATTTGGGCATTCAATTTTATTTGCTTTCTCAAGATCTGCTTTCATTCCTAGAAAAGAGTGTCCAAATTTTGATATTCTAAAAAAATTTAGAAAATAAAATTAAGGGAAAATTAAGACTGAGAGAAAAAATGGTGCATTAAACATCTAAAATAGTATAACTTTTAAAATCTTTAGCTCTTCTTTAAAAATCCTATGTAAGACTCCTTGTATGTAAATGTGTATGGTTCTTTGGGGAACAGAGTATAAGGCTTTCATCTCTGGTATGTAGTCCACTGTAGTATCTTCAAAGGAGTATATCACCCCATAAGGAATTATTTGTGTAGGAGACAGAGACAATTTTAGAGCAAATTTTTTCTTTCTCTCTCTCTCTTTCTTTCTTTCTTTCTTTCTTTCTTTCTGGTACTGGGTAAGGAACCCAGGAGCAGTCTACCTCTGAGCTATACCACCAGTCCTATTTTATTCCTTTATTTTGAAACAGGGTGTCATTAAGTTTAGTGTGGGTAGGCTGACCACAAACCTGTGATATTCCTGTCTCAGCCTCCCAAGTACTGAGATTTAAAAAAAAAAAATCTAACAACAAAAAAGCAACAGATTGATGCTAATAGCATCTGGAAGAGGGTTATATAACTCGTGGAATTTGAACTGAGACTTGAAAGAGATTGAATTTCAATAAGAGGGAGAAAGGGCATTTCATGCTAAAAGAAAAGCAGAAGTAAACTACAGCTGAAATCATATTTTTTTCAGCTGTGCACAGAATCTTCTTCAAAATAGACCATATCCTGGGCCCCAAAGTGAGCATTAGCAAATTCAAAAAATGTTACATAACCCCCTGCATCTTTTCAGACCATAATAGAAGGAAACTAGAAATCAACTATAAGAAGACCCAGAAAAACCTCATAAACATATGGAAACTGAACACCACATTGCTGAATGAGGGACTGGTCATAAGGAGAAATAAGGGGAGAAATTAAGAAATTCCTAGAAACAAACAAAAAGAGAGAAAATTCATAGCACTAAATGCTCACATTAGAAGAACAGAAAATCACCAAATAAATAACCTAATAACACACCTCAAAGCCCTTGAAAAACATGAACGATTTAGTCCCAAAGGCAGTAGAAGACAGGAAATTATTAAAATCAGAGCAGCAATCAATGAAGTAGAGAATTTTGAAAATGCAAAAAATCAACAAAACCGAAAGCTGGTTTCTCAAAAATATAAATAAGATAGATAAACTGCTAGCCAACCTAACTAAAAAAGAGAGAGAATAAACCCAAATTACTAAAATAAGAGATGAAAAAGGTGATATTACCACCGACAGTGTGGAAATCCAGAGGATCATCAGAAACTACTTTGAAAAACTATACTCCAACAAAATGGAAAACCTAAAAGAAACTGACAAATTTCCAGGCACATAGAAATTTCTAGGCACCTTCCTAAATTGAATCAAGAAGATATAGATAATTTAAACTGATCAATAGCAATCACAGAGATTGAAGCAGCAACAAAGAAGCTACCATCGAGAAAAGCCTAGGCTCAGATGGTTTCCCAGGTGAATTTTATAAAACCTTTATAGAAGAGCTTATCCCAATACTCCTCAATCAATTTCTCCTAAATTTCTATTCCATGAAATAGAAAGAAATGGGACTCGCCCAAATACATATTGTGAAGCTAACATCACATTTTATTTGGTTTTAACATACCAAAACCAAGCTGGGCGTGGTGGCCCACGCTTGTAATCCCAGCATTTGGGAGGCTGAGACTGGAGGATCCAGTTCGCGGCCAGCCTCAGCTACCTAGTGAGGCACTCCGCAACTTAGTGAGACTTGGTTTCAAAATAAAGAATAAAATATAGGGCTGGGGACTGGGGGTATAGCTCAGAGGTAGAGTGCCCCTGAGTTTAATCCCTAGTACTGAAAAAAAAAAAAAAAAAACAAACAAAACCAAATAAAAACAGCTCAAGAAAAGAAAACTACAGACCTAAATCATTGATTAAATTATGCATAAAACTGCTAAACAAAATACTAGCAACATGCATTCAAAACCACATCAAGAAAGTTATACACCATAACCAACTTGAGTTCATCCCAAAGATGCAAGACTGGTTCAACATATGAAAAACAATCCATGTAATTCACTGATAAACAGAACCAAAGACAAAAATCATATTATCATTTCAATAAACACTAAAAAAGCATTTGACAAAATCCAACACCTATTCATACTAATAACATTGCAGAGAATTGGAATAGAAGGACAATTCCTCAACATCTTAAAGGCAATATGCAATAGGCCCACAGCCAACATCATATTGAATGGGGAAAAACTGTGAGAGTTCTCTCTAAAAACAGGAACAAGACAAGGATGTCCACTATAACCATCTTTTGACAATATAGTACTTGAGACTCTAGCCAGAGCAATAAAGCAAGAGAAAAAAAAATCAAAGGAGTACAAATAGGAAAAGAAGAACTAAAACTATGTCTATTTGCAGATGACATAATATTATACTTAGAATACCTAACAAAAGGCTTATAGAACTGATTACCAAAACAGCAAAGTGTCTAGATACAAAATCAATCTTAAAAAATCAGAAACTTTCCTATTTGTCAACCATAAATCCACTGAAAAAGAAACCCAGAAAACAATTCCACTCATGATATCTCCCCCCATGAAAAAGAAAATACTTAGGAAAAAAACTAACCAAGGAGATAAAAGACCTCTACAAGGAAAATTATAAAACATTGAAAAAAGAAATTGAAGAAGATCTTAGAAGATGGGAAGATCTTCCATGCTCTTGGATAGGCAGAATAAATGTCATCCAAATGGCCATTCTTTCAAAAGTGATCTATAGATTAAATGCAATGCCCATTAAATGATCAAGGTCATTCTTCACAGACATAGGAAAATCAGTCCTTAAATTCATTTGGAACAACAAAACACACAGAACAGGCAAAGTAGTTCTCAGCAACAAGAACCATGCAGGAGGCATCACAATACCTGAATTCAAACTTTACTACAAAGCCATAGCACTAAAAACAGCACAGTATTGGCACAAAACAGACACATAGACAAATGTAGCAGAACAGAAGACTCAGAAACAAATCTGCACACTTACAGCCAACTGATTTTTGACAAAGGGGCCAAAAATATACATTGGAAAAAAGATAGCCTCTTCAACAAGTTGGCAAAATGTGTTAACCATATGCAGAAAAACAGGAATAAATCCCACTTTCTCACACATGCACAAGAGTCAATTCAAGATGGATCAAAGACCTGGAAATTAGACCAGAGATCTTACAGCTACTTGAAGAGGGCATAGGTCCAAAATTTCTACATGGAGACACAGGTTAAAACTTTCTCTACAAGACTCCAAAGGCATAAGAAATTTAAAAGGAGAATCAATACATGGGATTGCATTAAATTGAAGAGCTCTGTGCATCAAAGAAAACTATCAGGAACTTCAAGGGTTAAATGAGTGCTGTGTGCATGTATGCTTCTACCAGCTTGTTCCTTATTAAGATACATAATTACAATGTACCAATAAAGATAAATAAAAAATTGAAAAAATTGAAAAGAACCTCAACAGAGAGCCTACAGAATGGTAGATTTTTTCCAACTACTCCTCCAATAGAGGACTAATAGCTAGAATATATGGAGAACTCAAGAAACTCACTGCTAAGAAAACAAATAACCCAATCAAAAAATGGGCAAGTGAACTAAATAGACACTTCATAAAAGAAGAAATACAAGTGATGAATAAATGTATGAGGAAATATTCAACATCATTAGCAATCAGAGAGATGCAAATCAAAACTACTCTGAGATTTCACCTAACACCAGTTAGAATGGCAATCACTAAAACCACAAACAACAACAAATGCTGGTGAGGGTGTGGAGAAGTGGGAACCCTAAAACATTATTGGTGTGATTACAGATTAGTGCAACCACTTTGGAAAAAAGTATCAGGATCCTCAGATGAATGGGAATGAACCTACCATATGATCCAGCAATACCACTTCTGGGTATCTACCCAAAAGAATGGAAAGCAAACTATCAGACCGATGCATGTGTATCTATGTTTATAGCCACACAATTCACAATTGCCAAACTATGGAACTAGCTAAGGTATCCATCAACAGGTGAATGGATTACAAAACTATGGGATATGTACACAATAAAATTATATTCAGCCATAAAGAAGAACAAAATTATGTCATCTGCAGGGAAATGGATGGAACTGGAGAACATTGTGCTAAGTGAGATTAGTCAGTAACAAAAAATGAAAAGTCGGATGTTCTCCCTAATGTGTGGAAGCTAGGGAGAAAATGAGACATAGAAGTGACTCCAGACAAAAAAAAAAGAGAAATCTTAGATGAGTAAAGAATACGATCCAACTGAGGAAGATGGGAGGGAGGAAGAGTGAAACACCCTATGAACATGATATACATTCTCAAACTTATCAAAGTCAATCACTAAGTTGAACATGAGAAGGAGGGAGGGAGGGAGAGGAAATAGGGTGGGAATTAGGGAAGGGTTAACTGAGTGATGTGTGCATGTATGCCTCTACTATCCTGTACCTAATCAAGATGTATGATTACAATACACCAAAAAAAAAAAAGTAAAGACATAGAAGAAAACTGTCCTCTTAGGAAAGTGCAAATGTTTCAACATTTGCAGAAGGGTTCAGGTGAGTGGGAATGAGGGGGACACGGGATCAGAAAGCAAATCAATTTTCTGGTTTGGGGAGCAGTTTTCTTCTGCTTCAATAAAAATAGGAACATCAGAGTCTCCGAGCTGCTTTTTTGTTTGTTTTGACAGAGGAGAAACTTGAGTCCTGATCCCCCTTTCCAAAGTTGTGCTTTCTGCTAGCTCTTACATAAAAATGATGGACCACATCCATATTCCATTACCTAAGGCCTTTGGTAACAACTTATTGAAACTAATTTGTGTGAACTTCCTGTCTTACTATCAAACTATGTGGTAATTTCTTTCACCAAAGAAATAAAGCATTTCCAAGTAAATAGAGCATGCCTCAAAGAACATTATGCATTAAAAAGATAAATCCTGCCCTTTTGTTAGTGTAGATTCTAATCATAACTCTTTTTAATAAACTGAGTTAACTTCCCAATCTAATCCATTCTCATTTCTCTGTGTATGCCTTTTACTCACTTATCTACCTGAAACATTTCCAAATCATATAATTCATGAAAACTGGGTTAATGAAGTCCCATGTGTAAAGAATATATTTATTATTTTCTTTTTCATTATTGTCTTGGCCCAGCATCAAAATCTTTAAAGAAATAATTGACTATTGTGCAAAAATAACTTTAAAAACTTAAGGTTCACTTATTAGATAGCTAAAATTCTTCTCTAAAAAATTCAATTATTATGTGTTCTAAATTTCTTTTTCTTTATAGGAAAATACCTTTTATGTACTTTGATTCATTTGAACACAAATAATATATCAAATTTTTTTCCTAACCCAGGCATGGTGGCATATGCCTGTAATCCCATGTATTTGGGAGTCTAAGACAGGAGGTTGATGTCTTTATGTAGAAATTAAGTAAGATTTAACATAATCACAGGTGGAAATCTCATATACCAAATTAGCAAATGTTAATTTGAAACATTCTCTACCAAAGATACAGAAAGACAGACAAAAACTCACAAATAACAGAATAAAAATGCACAAAATATCAGTAAAGTGTCAGTTAATGAAACTTCATAATATATTTAATTACATATGCAACCCTGCAATAATAGTTGCACATAGTATACTAAAAATTACTCTTTGTAGTAAAAACAGTAATGACTGTGCAGATTAATTATCCACTTTCTCTTTCCTCCAAATTCATTCTATTCTGCACTGCTGAGGCAAATTCTATTTCCCTGACCTCCATGCCAGATGGCTAAGTGTGAAATTCTACCAGCAGGCAGCATTACAGAGTAATATTGAAAGGTGGGAGGAGAGAGGAAGGACTTTCTGCTCACTCCCTTCCCCTTTAACTTCTCTAGCAATAATACTTGGTCAAGCCCACAAATCTTTCTGTGTTCTCCAAACCAGCCACATTAGGATCCATATTGTCACCGTTACCTCTTTATCCTGGGCTCCTCCTGTAGCTATTATACTAAGTCACCTGTGTTCTATTTTTCCTTTCGGCTCATCAATATCTGTAGCGACATCCCAAAGAAAATCTGCCATTTTAAATGACTAATGAGGTTTCTGTTTTCCCATCAAGATTCTAATATTGTAAAAGATTTCCAAATGAATGCCAGTCTGTATACGCATTATCATCTCCTCTAACGACCATATGTTGGGGATGATGATAAGATTCAGAAAAAGCAGATGACAGTGTCCTGTCCTTTGGAGCTAGAAAATATTACAGACACAAGTATGCTGAATCCAGTGAGCAAAAGATGTATTTCCTGGAGTTACCCAAGGCAAAACAAAATTCCCTGGACATCAATCACTCAAAAAAGAGGAAGTAAAAGGAGAGCAATTTTATAAAAGATCTTTTTGCTAAAAATGGACCCAAAAAAGGGGTCTGGGGCATGAGGCGGTAAGGAACAATTTCATCTTCTCTCTGACTTCTTCAACATTATTTTATGCCTTTCAACTTCCAAAATTGTCTTGCTCATATAAAAATTTTATAGCTAATTTAGGTATTTTCTGCCGAAGAATACAGAATATACAATGAGTTTCTAAGTTAAGAGGTTTTCTCCAGTGAAACCTAACTTCTGATTCCACTCAAAAAGGTGTAACAGGGGCATGCTTCTGACCCTGGCAGTTAACAGATGGCCTGTTTCAAAGCTGATATTTTTTGTCATTTGTTCTTGCCCCTTTCTTTTACCCCATTAACAACAACAACAACAACAAAAACATGTTCTTATCCATTTATTGATGGAAGGGGGACCTGGCCTGTGGATCTGAATAAGAACTGACTCATGGAAGACTTAAACATGAATTTCATCTCTTCTGATAAGACACCAGCATGACCCTAAAAAACTAACTCTTAAAAAGGATTTGATTCCTTTGTTCAGGGAGAATCCAGGGCTTATTCCTGAATTCTTAAGTTCACTAGTTTCTCCAATTTCCTAGCAAATCAATAAATTTCACAAAAGCTTGTCCCAATTATTTGATTTGGCAAATTGGGGCAGGTACTCTCCAATTAACAATAGTACCTCAGAAATTTTGGTCCCTTAAACTACTCACACTCTTATTTAATGAAGAATTTAATGAAGACTGAGTGCCATCATTTTAATGTACCATGTTGTTTAAAATGTTAAATATTTTAGTTTCAGAAACCTGTATAGTATTTAGATATTTTTTAGAATGAAGGAAATAAATAGAACTAACAGACAACACATTAAGGTATATATAAGACATAACTTAAAACTGATGGTAAGTAAATCATAACAAAATCTCACTAAGAATTCCCATAAGCACAGTCCTATGGAAACCCCACAGAGTATTGCCAGTACAAGTAACATATAACCATCTGAAGTAACCAAGGACCACTAAGATCTCTGTGATAGGGCTCATAGAGACCATTGATGTTAGGATGAAGCTGACATCAGTAGTCTGGTGGACATATCTGGAGGCAGACTACCCAAGCAAAATAGCTGGACCTCTAATCATTTTAATCTTGTAAAAATACAATAATGCAACTGCATATTTTTATAAGTGACATATCCTTTTCACATCTTTTATCTAATATGACCATAGAGAAGGCTCATTCTGGCTTGACAAATTTTTTTAAAAGTGCTCTTGGAGCTGAGGCCTTAGGCATAATCACACATCACAGAGCTATTGCTCAGAGAGCCAAGACTAAGCGATCAGAATCATTTGAAAGGTCAGAAATGTGGTCATCATTATTCCCAAGCAGACAGGGCATATTTAGAGATTAAATTTTAGTTTTTCAAAGGAACAAAAAATGTTAAGTTTTCTTAAGACATTTTCTAGAGAAGTCAGAGGATAAATTATTTCAGGCAGATCCAGACAAAATTTTGTCCTATATTCACAGGGAAACAAAAACAAATTATTGTGTTGCATACCTCCCTAGGGAGCTAAAGTTCTTTTAAAGAAGAAAGTCTAAAGAGTAAAATCTTTAATCTAATATGACCTAGAACTACTCTTGGATTATTCATATATCTATATCTACATATATCTCATGTATAATAATAAAAATATGTGGATGACACTCCACAAACTTAAAAGCAATGTAAACTTTTAAAGAATTATTATAGTAAATGAGCCTTTCTAAGACCTCTACATAGTCTAGGTCACTGGTTCTCAAATCAATCCCTGGACCAACATCAGTGTCTTACAACATTCAGGTTCCTATACCAAAATACCATCAAGTTGTCCTATAAATAACAGAAATGTCTCACAATTCTGAAGGCTTAAAATTCCAAGATCAATGTGCTGGCAAATTTGGTGTCTGGTGAAGATTTTCTTCCTGGTTCATAGAGAGCCTCTCACTATGCTGGAAAGGGGAAAAGAGCTCTCTGGCCTCTTTTGTAAGAGCACTAACCCTATTCATGAGGGCTCAACTCTTGTGACTTAATCATCTTCAGTATATGAATGTGGAGGAGACTGAAACTCAGTGCATAGTAATCAGGATCATCTGAGCTCTGTTTAAAAAGAAAATTCTTGGATCCTACTGAATCATAAACTTTGGGATGGCATCTGGAAATTGGCATTTTACAAATGCCCACGGATAATTTCGGTATATGTTAAAATTTCAGAACCTCTGGGCTAACGGAAAAATTAAACATAAGGTCAAATTTATTTTTTTAACAGACCCACTCATCTCCTGTGTAATCTTGAGTAATGTATTTAATGTATCATAATCTAAATTACTTTTCCAGCAAAATGAAAATAATAATCCTCCCTCTTTGTATTATTTTAGGATTTGAAAGAATCTACTAGATAGTGTTCTCATGCTAAAAAGCTCAGCTTAGACGAACCCTTGTGAAAAAAGAGAATTGAACATCCATTCTATATGGAAGTTACTAATAAAATACAATTCAATGGACACTCACTTCACCTTGAGCTATGCCCCAGCCATAAAAGTTTAAAAACCACAGAGATTGCCAAAGGACTCTACACAGAGAAGTCCATTCTGTAAAGATGCTGAGCATGGTTTATGCATTGAGGCAGAACTCAGGCCTCATCCATATTGCATTACTACTTTGGAGAGTGAATGTACAAGATTTCAGGCCATAAATAATTGACTTAAACACCCACGGATCTTCTAAGTATTAGGGCTGTCCTTTTAAATAAGCCAAAACCTGTGAAAATTTGCCAAAGACAGCCAGCCATTCCCTCAAGCAAAAGCTCTTTTAATGACGGCCAGAACCAGCAACTAAATTGTAATGGAATCATCAAACCACAGCCATCCCTAGAAACTGGGGATTTTCTCATGCTCTTCCCACAGAGAATGAAGAGCCTCAGAATCTCCCCCTTAGAACTTCACAATGGCTTCTATAACAGAGCTAATCTAGATTGTATCTAGCTTCAGAAACTTAGCTTTCCAGAATCTCATGCACACAATTCCAACTGGTCTCCCTGACCCCACAGGGTTGGGTTTAACTGTCAGATCTTACTACAGTAGAAGAAAAGGACACAGATTGTTTTCTTGGAGGTGGAAGCTTCAAGCTTTATGGTTGTCAAGAGGTCCAATAGCCAAGAGAAGGAGTTTCTGCCTTTTCTAAGAAAATTACAGTGTGTTTCACAGTTGTAAAAACAAAGAAGCATACAAAAAAAACCTTCACCTAGAGCCCCCAAAGCCTAAGATGATTCTTGGCATTAAGAGGATTTTGCACTATAGAATCTAGCCAGGGTGCCCCCAAAGGCCCTAGAATCTGTTCGTAGGCTTGGCAGTCCATCAAAGCCATCTCTGAAAGGGTCCAGAGTCAGGGAATTTCAAATTGTTTGTGAACTCTGATGGAGCCTAGAATGTTTATGAATCTCACAGTGGGTGTGAGAGCACCAACAATTAATCCTAGGCCTTTCTGCAGAGACCAGGTTAGCCAGGAACCCTAGGAATTCCTTTCCCCATCCCAAAAGGATGTGGTACACCTCTGGATGCAAAGTCTTAGCACTTGGACTACCTCCAGGCCCAGAGAATATGTGCAGGCTACCCTCTGAGTTGACTGTCCTGATTGTCCTACAGAAATATTTTGCCTCCTCTTCTTATGGGAACCCTCCCCTCCCTCTGCCCCAGGGAGATTTTGGCCCACAGGCTCCTGGAAACATTGGAATCTAAGATAGAGAAACCAAAGACCCCCCCGCCCCCCACTGTTCTGGAGCAAGAGGAGGCTGTCTCAGTCTCTCAGGCTACAGCAAAAGCCAGCAGTCATTTTTCAGTATCCCTATTGATTTTACTGATAACGGTAAAGATCTCAAAGTCGGCACAAGGGTCACAAATCAACTCTGGTGAGGTTGATGCTATCAAGAATGGGACTTAAACCTGAAATTGCACATTGTGTTCTGTTTTCAGCAAGAGGGACTCAACTCTGAGATCTCTAGAAATTTGCCCTAGAAATGACTCCCTAGAATAGAAATGAGGAGGAGGAGGAAGAGGAGGAGGAGGAGGAAGAGGAGGAGGAGAAGACCCTGTATATACCAACTTCTAGGCTCAGTTTATTTTACTGAAATAGAGATGCTTTCAAGGAGGTGAACTTACACCAGCTTCTTGGAGAATGTTGATTTTATGTGAAAAGACACAATATGACTATATGCCTCTGTCAGTCTTAGGATGTTGGTATTAGTGGGTTTTACTATTAAAACACAAACAAATAACAACTAAGAAAATTCAAGTGTGCATGGGCCCATCTAAAAGGAGAAATTACCTACTGAAAAACACTTTTCACTCTGAGGTGGGATATACACATAAAAGCCCTGGGGGGCTCTCCTTCCTCTTTCTGCCACACACATAGGACACAGTAAGTCCCCCAAAGACAGTTCCTACCATAATTTAACATTGCCATCACCTTAATCTTGGACTTCCAACCTCTGGAACTATATGAAATATATTTCTGTTATTAATAAACCACCCAGTTGATGATACTGCTATGGCAGCCCAAGCTAACCAAGTACAGAAGCTCCCTCATAAAACAGAGGCCTTTATCTAGGAAGGCTCGGGTGTCTCACACCAACCTGAGAATATGCACAGCCATAATGTAGTCGTGCAGATCACTACCTGTGGTCAAGACTTAGCATGAGCCAACACTGCTATTTCCTTCATAAAGATCCTTGAGAACAAACATTTTTTCTTACTATTTTATGAAACTGAAAAATAATATGCTCGCTATGACTAAAGAAAATACAATAGTTTATCAAGTAAAACTTTTTCCTTCTCTGCTTTCTCTGGATAAATTTTATATCCATTTACTATATATATTTTTTTCATTGATGCATTGTAATTGTAATCATACATCTTAATGAGGTACAAGCTTGTAGAGGCAAACACACACACAGCACTTGTTTAACCCTTCCCCAATTCCCACCCTATTCCCTCCCCCCTCCCTCCTTCTTATGTTCGGCTTAGTGAGTGACTTTGATATGTGTCTGAATGTACATCATGTGCATTGGGGTGCTTCCCTCTCCTTCCCCCATCACTTTCAGTTAAGTCACCATTTTTGCTCATCTAAATTTTCTCCCTCGTCTCCTATGACCCAGTTTCTCCCTAGCTTCTGCATATTAGGGAAAGCATTTGACTTTCTACTTTTTGTGACTGATTAAACTCACTTAGCATAATGTTTTACAGTTCCATCCATTTCCCTGCAAAACACATGATTTTGTTTTCTTTATGGCTGAGTAAAATTCCATTGTGTACATATCCCATAGTTTTGTAATCCATTCATCTGTTTATGAACATCCTGGTGGGTTCTATATATACATATGTATATATGCGAATACATATATATGATTATTTACTATAGTATTATATACATATACATGATTATTTCCTATATATATGACTAATATATACAATTTTGGGGGTTTTCTTACCCCTAAACTATGTCCTACAACACACACACACACACACACACACACACACACACACACACACACATTCAAGTGTTCCCGGTTCTACTTGTTTTTATTCAGTTTTTTAAAATCACTAGTTCTGGGTATGGTGGCACATGCCATGATTCCAGTACTTGGGAGGCGAAGACAGAGGATCACCAGTCCTCATCAACTTAGTGAGACACTAAGTGAGATCCTGTTTCGAAATGAAAAATAAAAGGAACTGGAGGTGTACTTCGGAGGCAGAATGTCCCTGTGTTCAATCCCCAGTACCAAAAAATAAAATAGATTTATTAGTAATCTTTAGTAATCATTTTTTGGATATTTAATTCCCACCTTCTCTTTCTCCCCCTTCACTTTTAGTTAATAGGTTTGTTTCCCACTCATTATGAAGTTCAGTAATTATCATGGGATTTCCAATATAACCCTCTTGCCAACCATCTGTGTCTCTATTCCTGCTCGTTCCTATGGCTGCCAGGACATTGCCTTTTAAGTGTTTTCTTCCTTTATGAGTCACATATTTTCATTCTTTTTCCCTGTTCCTGCTCATATAATCAACCTGTTAACTCCGGAGTCCCCAGGGTTTATCCTTAGATCTCTTCTTTTCTCTGTAGACAGTCGCTTTCTGGCAACTTCATCTAGTTTTGTGGCTTTAAATGCTATACTTCACTGATGCTTCCAAATCTCTATCTCTAGGTTAGACTCTTTCCTAAACTTAGGAGCCATGTGTCTGGTTTCCCCTTTCCATTCTCCACTGGTAAATCAAACAGGCCTCTCTAACTTGCCATTGGCTCATCTCCACTCGCCCCTCCCAACACCAAATCCTCCCAGTTGTTTTCATCATAGTAGCATCATGGTGAGTTTTACAATCTGCTGTGCAGGTGTTCCTCGATTGTTGTTTATCGAAATTGTCTGAGGGATCTATTAAATAATGGAGGAAGTGGTCACATTAGGTTTCCTCCCTAGAACTCATGTACTTGGACTCTTGTTTTCAATTCCCTCTTTAGTGTTCCTGGAGAATTCTCGTACTTGAGTTCAAGCTCAGTTGTGCATTAAATAGAATATCTATTATATTTCTCTCACTATCTCACATAGAAGTGTGTGTGTGTGTGTGTGTGTGTGTGTGTGTGTGTGTGTGTGTGTGTGTTATGTGGGCAGATTATTGTTGGTCAAGTAGCTTGCCGTAGAGATAGATATATGAGTCCTCACATGTCAGAGATTCAAGTAATCTGTTTAAAAAATTAAAAAAAGGGAGTTGAACTAGGTTTTTCTGCTTCATATGTACCCTAGATCAGTGTCATGTGCTTCATTTGGGAGGATATTAGCAATGAAGAACCTAGGCCTTCACCTCAGACTTTCCTTGTGAAGCCACACCAGGGTATTGCTTTGCTCACTCAAGCTATAGACATATTGAAGTTGGCAATATTCCTCTCCTATCCCTGAGCTCTGGGATCATAGGAGAAGCCAATAATCAAGTAGAATAATCCTGGTTTTTTTTGTTCCTACATTTTTCCTACATGTCAGACCAAATTAAACCTGGGAATATACTTCACAGTTTAAGACATTACTACAGAGCTAGTAAGAGGGAGAAGAAAAGTGGTGAACAAGTTTTCTTGTATTTTTTTCCTGGTCCCTAGTAAACAGGGGTCTTTTTTAATTTTTATTTTTATTCATATATTGTAAGCATATATCTTTGTTAGGTACAAATTGATAACGATATATGTGCTCACAATTCTCATTTGACCCCTTCCCCAAATTCCCACCCCGCTCCCTCGCCCTCCCTCTTTCTCCTCTCAAGTTCAGTTTAGTGAGTAACCTTGGTATACATTTGTGTGCTCACCCCTGTCCAACCCCTTCAGTTAAATCAACTTCTTTGCTTTCAAGGGTCTCCCCTTTTTCATCTGGAGACCCTCTTATGCCCCATCGTCTCCCTAGCATCTGCATATTAGGGAGAACATATGCTTCTTTACTCTTTGTGACTGGCTAATCTCACTTAACATAATGTTTTCCAGTTGCATCCATTTCCCTGCAAATAACATGATTTTGTTCTTCTTTATAGCTGAGTAAAATTCCATTGTGTACATATCCCATAGTTTTGTAATCCATTCATCTGTGGATGGACATC
>PVLC010001300.1:106833-124702 GCA_004027655.1 Graphiurus murinus | reverse complement strand
GTCAGTCTCATAGTTTGGTTTCCATTCTTTTGGGTAGATACCCAGAAGTGCACAAGCAACCCTCAGGAAGATCAATACATGGAATTGCATTAAACTGAAGAGCTTTTATGCAGCAAAGGAAAGTATCAAGAACCTAAACAGAAAGCCTACAGAGTGGGAGAAGATTTTTGCCAGTTACTCTTTGGATAGAGGTCTAATATCTAGGATATACAAAGAACTCAAGAAAATCACAGCTAAGAAAGCAAATAACCCAATCAAAAAATGGGCAAAGGATCTAAATAGACACTTCACAAAAGAACAAATACAAATGGCCAATAAATGTATGAGGAAATGTTCCACATCATTAGCAATCAGAGAGATGCAAATCAAAACTACCTTGAGATTTCACCTAACTCCAATCAGAATGGCAATCATAAAAAACATGAACAACAATAACTGCTGGTGAGGATGTGGAGAAGTGGGAGCTCTAATACACTGTTGGTGGGATTGCAAACTAGTGAAACCACTTTGGAAAACAGTATGGAGGATCCTCAGATGTAAGGGAATGAACCTACCATATGATCCAACAGGGGTCTTTTTATATACTTGCAGTTCTCAAAGCTTCCACTGTGACCCAACTCTACTCAGGCTCCTCTGGGATTTTCTTTTTCGAACCAGGCCTGACTCAGTCCTCTGTGTTCCTTTCTGCATTGTTTATCAAGAAATCGGGTTTAGCAAGAAATCCTTGGGTTTAGCAAACCCACACAAATATGTGATCAAATTCTTCATGGAAAACTCCACAGAAATATCTAATTAAATTCCCCATAAAAATAGAAAATAAGTGCTCATTTATCTTCAGCA
Organism: Graphiurus murinus; assembly: GCA_004027655.1. Taxonomy (NCBI): domain Eukaryota; kingdom Metazoa; phylum Chordata; class Mammalia; order Rodentia; family Gliridae; genus Graphiurus; species Graphiurus murinus. Next base: position 123,862 of record PVLC010001300.1, on the reverse strand, counting down.
TTTTTATATTCTAGTTGTAGTTAGAAAATAAAAGACAGTTTACAGAAGAATGTAAATAAACAATAAGCATAAGAAAAAGGTACCTCAATCTAGTAATAAAGGAAATGTGTCTTAGAATAAGAGTGTTTTAAGCTGGCTCAGGCCTGTAGTCCCAAGTACTGGGAAGCTGAGACAGGAAGATAGCAGGTTGGAGGTCAGCCTCGGCAAGGATAAATGTGTCTTTCAAAGTAGGAATATACAGTGTTATCCCCACTGCGAAGGAAGTTACACACACACACACAAACACACAAAGAAACTTCTTTACTAAATCTATAGTCTTTAGTAATCATTTTCAAGAGTTTGTCCTGAGGAGGAGAGTAATCAAAGTGCTGTCTCTATTAGCAGAGAGGAAAAAAACAAAACAAAACAAAACAAAAAAAACTTGAGGCTATGACTATCAAATAAATATGAATATGAATATCAAATGTGAGTTAGTTTTTATTGTTTGTGATACAATTATACAGTGGGATACTTAGGTGGAAATATATTCACAAAATATCAATTTTAAAGGATGTGTTACAATATATGAATCTTAATTTTAGGAAAATGAATATGGACATATCAGTGTGTGTGTGTGTGTGTGTGTGTGTGTGTGTGTGTGTGTGTCTATGTGTATTTGGCTTAAGAAGATCATACATGAGTTGTCATCTCTTGCTCTGAAATTATACTGTATTGTCCCCTTCTGTTTTCTTGATTTTCCAATTTATCTTCAATATTTGTAGTTTTGGTTTAGGAAAAAAGAGCAGGGGTTGGGGGAAAGTATTGTTAGCTTTCAAAATGCATAGTCACTCTCCCAAGTCTGATGATGGAAGAGACATAGGTAAACTAAGAAGAAGTTCCACTTGCCTTTCTCAATTACCTATTTTTTATTGATTTTAAATGAAAACTTATAATTAGAAAATCATAGTTTAATGGTCAATGGTTGTCCTACCTGGTCAAAATGACAACAATATGAGAAAGTGGCTATTCACTAAGGAAATACATAACTAGTTTTGTCCTTTAAATAGGAATATAAAGTACATTTGTGGATTTTTTTCTGTATCTGATTTTTGTTCTTTTAGCACTTTTTAATACAAAATATTTATGTTGTATATATTCTATTACTATATATACATTATTATATATGTGTATTATATGTATTATAGTACTGTGCATTATATATATACACAGTAATAGTGTATAATATATACTACACTATTATATATAATATATATTAATAATGTATATATAGTATATATTAATATTATATATACATACACACTATTGCTACTCTAGTGTATATATATTATTGGTGCATGATAGTCTCACATCGTGCAGAGTGATAGAGACATACATGCATATGATACTTCTCTAGTGGGTTCAAGGTGAATGGATATATACTTATCCAAACCATGTAGGTTGTTCATTTCTAGCAGATATAGTTAAAATTCAAGAGTTAAAGTAGGCAAGAACTATTGATTAAAGTTTGAAAAAGAACAAGACTTTTTTTCAGTTTTTTCGATGTCGACCAACAACTAAAGAAAAACAAATACAAGAGAAGCCATTAAATTGCTGATATCAGCAAGGTTAAAATAGGACTAACATTTTGCAAATTAGAATGCAAAATAAATTCATTACTTACAATTTTAATTTCCAAGCAAGATGTAATAAAGAATTTGTAAGTATAATTATTTTATAGTTTTTTCCCATTTCAATAAATATAGTCATTTGAATAAATTAAGAAAAAATATATAGAAAAAACATGTCAAAATTACCCATAAGCATCACTACCAAGGACTAATTATCTTCAACATCTATATGCTTACTGTTCCGGTCTATTATCTATTCTAAATTAGATAGGTGTATATACCCTATATCACTTGAACTACGGTATGTTATGATTTCATAAGCTTTATTTCATTAAAAAATAAATCATAGTCAGGTGTGGTGAAAATGCTTGTAATCCCAGAACTCAGGAGGCTAAGACAGGTGGATAACAGGTTCAAGGACAGCCTCAGGAAGTAATGAGATTCTCATCAATCTAGTGAGACCCTGTTCCAAAATGAAAATAAAACATAGGGCTGGGGTGTAGCAGGAGGTAGGATGCTCCTGGGTTCAATCCCCAGTACCACAAAAAAATAAAATAAAATAAAAAATAAATCATACAGACAGACATGGTAGTGTATACCTATAATCACAGTACTTGGGTGGCTGAGACAGAAGGATTGCAGGTTCTAGGCCAGCCTCAGCAATTTAGGGAGACCCTCAGCAACTTAAAGAGACCCTGCTTCAAAAAAGAAAATAAAAAGGGCTGAGGATAGCAGAGTGTGGTGGCATCTGCCTATAATCCCAGTGTCTGAGAGGCTGAGAAAGGAGGATCACAGATTTGTGGTCAGCCTTAGCAACTTAGTGAGATCCTGAGACCATGTTTCAAAACCAAAAAATAAAATAGGGCTGGGGGTGTAGCTCAAAATAGAATGTTCCTGGGTTCAGTCCCTAGTACCAAAAAGAAAAAAAGGGCTGGAGATATTGTTCATAGAATGCCTCTGGGTTCAATCTCCAATATACATCCCCCCTCCAAAAAAAAAAAAAGAAAAGAAAAATCATTTAAGTACCACATGTTCTCTCTCATATGCAGAAGCTAAAAAATATTGAAGCTAAAATAGAGATTGAAAATGATATGAGAGGAGATTGGATTTAATCAGTACACATTGTATGCATGTATGGAAATATCATACTGAACCTCATTAATATATACAATTAATATGTTAATAAAAAGTCATGAAGATATTTCACATATTATTATCTTATCATGAAAATGTAATGACAGCAGGATTATCCATATGACATCTGATAAAAATTTATTTCATTTTTCTACTTTTATTTTAAAATTTATACTCACAGAATAGTTGTACTAATAATAGAAAGAAATTATAAAATTCTTTCATCTAAATTCCTCAAATGTTAACACTTTACTGCATTTGTTTATTATTCCCATGCATGTGTTTTGTTGAGACATTTTTGTGCTGTCCAAATAGCATACCAGAAACTAGGCAATTTATAATGATTTTTTTTCTCACAATACTGAAAGTTTAAAGGAGCAGGCTCAAGGCCCTGGCATCTGGCCAGGACTTTCTTGCTGGATCATCACATGGTGGAAGGTGGGAAGGCAAAGATGCAAAAGGGAGACTACTTGCTCTTTTAAAATTGTATAAATTCTACCTATATTCATCTTTTGTTGTTGTTGTTGCTATAACAAAATATCCATGGCTGGGTAATTTTATAAAAGAAAGTAGCTTATTTGGCTCACTATTCCAGAGGCTGGGAAGTTTAAAATTTGGTGGCCACATCTGGTGAGGGTCTCCTCTGCATCCTGGCACAATGGAAAAGCAGGACAAGGGGCACATACAGAACAGGCAAATCAGTGTGGGCAACCTGCTGTCACAGGAACAAAACCACTCCTGCAAGAAAGGCATTAATCTAGGTCAATGACCTAGTTACTTGTTCAAAGCTCCACCTCTGTGATGGTGTGGACTTGGAATGTCCCCAGGGCCCTCATGGGGTGGGGGGGACAGCCATGTTGGAGATAGGGTTTGGTTAAGGTGTGGCCTTGGGGATTATATATGGTCTCTCCTCCCCTTGCTCTCTCTATTGCTTCTGGCCTCCTACTGTGAGAGCAGAGCCTTACTCTTTCCCTCTCTCTGCTTCCAGCTGCCATGCCCTGACCTCTGAAGATATGGCCTGACATGGACTGAACCGCTAAAATCTCCAAAAGCTGTGAGCAAATAAATCCTCCTTACTCTAAGTTGTGTGGTCAGATTTTTTGGGTCACAGCAGTAAGAAGGTTGACTGAGACAACCCTCCCCCAAACCTTCATTATGGCAATCAAATTTCAAAATGATTTTCAGAAGGGACAAGTCATATTCAAACCATAACACCACTTATAAGGGCAGAGCCCTCAGGACCCAAATTGCCTCCCAAGGTCTTACCACCTCCAAACACTGCCACAATGACAAGTATATTTTAGCATGCATTTGCGGGGTGCATTCAAACAATAGTATCCCTTCCCATGTCCTTCTCACATACAAAATACATTCATTCCATTCCAATATCCCCCAAGTCTTAATCCCCTTTGATGCCAACTTTCCCTACAACTGTAAGCCCCTGAAATTAAATAAGTTATCTAGGACAGGCATAGGGTAGAGATTCTGTGCCAAAAGAGCAATAGGAAAGCTGGAGGGAGTGACAGGTCCCATGTGAGTGAAAAACTAACCTCAGATCTTAAGCCTTGAGAAGAACCTTCTTTGATTCCATTCTCCTCTGTCTGACACTGGGACAAGGACTGGACCCTCAAGGCTCCTGAGGTCTCCCCCAGCCCTGCCCAGGCCTTGCTGGCCTAGCCCACACTGTTCTCCCTGTTTGGAGTCAGGCACCTGCAGCATTCCTAGGCTGGCAACACACCCTTGCGTCCCTACAGTTCTGGGGTCTCAAGGGCAGCCCTGTCCTCACAGCTCCACTAAGCATGGTCATAGTGGGAACCTCTGTGCAGGCTCCACCCCTATATCAAGACTCTGCCTGAACCCTGGGCTCTCTGAGGCATCCTCTGAAATCCAGGTGGAGCCAGCCATGCCTCTCAGCTGTGCACGCTGCATGCCTGCTGAATCAGCACCATGGGGACACCATCAAGGTTTCCTACTTGTGCCATCCAAAGTAGTGGCTAGAGTTGCATGGAATGGGAAGGGGGTCCCTCAGGCCTGTCCTCCAAACCATTTTGCCCTCAAGGCCCTAGCACTTTGGCCTGCCATAGGTGTGGCACGTTGGTTGTTGCTGTTTTCTTGTTTATTTATTTTTCTGTAGTACTGGGGATTGAACTCAGAGATGTTCTACCTCTGAGCTACACTCCCAGCCCTATTTTTTTTTCTTTTAATTTTGAAACAGGGTCTCACTAAGATGCTGAAGACCTTGCTAAATTGCTATAGCTGGCCTCAAAACTGTGATCCTCCAGTCTCAGCTTCCCAAGTACTGGAATTAGAGGTGGGTAACACCATGCCCAGAGGTGATCTTCTAAATGTCTTCAAGGTCATACTGTCATTCTCCTACTGGTGTGTGTGTGTGTGTGTGTGTGTGTGTGTGTGTGTGTGTATGAAACTGGGGATTGAACTCAGGGGCATTCTACCTCTAATCTAAACCTCTAGCTTTTTTATGTTTTGTTTTGAAACAGAGTCTCCTTAGGTTGCCTAGGCTGTCTTTGGATTTGCAGGATCTGCAATCCTCCTGTCTCAGCCTCCCAAGTACTGGGATTAAAGGCATGTGCCATCACACTTGGCCTTCTCTCTCCTTGTCTTGATGAACAGTGCCTGGCTTCCCTTGGGCCATGTTAATTTTCAGCAAATCATTGCATGACTCCAGCCTTGGTTTTCTCTCTTGTTTAGGAGCTTTGTCATTCTTTTCATGACCTAGCTTGGAATTTTATAAATCTACACGATTTGCTTTCCTTTGCATTATAAATTCTATCTTTAAATCGTTTCTCTCGTCTCACATTTTACTATATGCAGTTAAAAAAAAAAAAGCCACACAGCACCCTGAGTAGTTCCTTGGAAATTCTTCCACCAGAAAGGCCAGCTCATTGCTCTTAGGTTCTGCCTTCCTCAAAGTCCTACGACATGGACACAGCCCAGCACAGTTCTTTGCTACTTTAGAACAAGAACATCCCTCCTCTCATTTTCATCCCCCCCCCCCATATTGGGGATTGAATACAAGGTACTCTATCACTGAGCTACATCTATAGCCCTTTTTATTTTTATTATGAGACAGGGTCTCAATAAGTTACTGCACACTGCTGACCTCAAACCTGTGATCCTCCTGTCTCAGCCTCCCAAGCACTGAGATTACAGGTGTGCACCACTATACCTCGCCCTTCCATCAGCTTCTTATACCTTATCCTTATTTTTATTTGAGGTCTCATCAGAACCATCTTTACTGTCCATATTTCTACCAACATTCTGACTAGGACCACTTAACTAATCTCCAGCAGGACTTAGTCTATCCTACAATCTTCTTTTGAGCCTTCACCAGAATCACCCTAATGCTCTATTCCCCACAGCATTCCCCAGCTTTCCCTTCAAAACTGCTCCAACATTTAATCACTTCCCAATTCCAGAAATGCTTCCACATTGTTAGGGATTTGTTATAGCAACTGTCTGAATCCTCTGATACCCATTTCTATGAGAGGCCATTGGTGCTGCTCTAACAGCATACCTGAGACCAGGTATTTTTTAATACACAGCAATTTGTTTCCTCACAGTTCTGAAGGCAGGAATTCCAAGATCAAGGCCTTGGCATCTGGTGAGGATCTTCTTGTAGCATCGCCATGTGGAGGAAGGCAGATCCACAAAGGGACAAAAGGAGGACAACTTGCCCTTTATTAACACCTTTGATCCCACCCACGAGGGTGCTTTCCAAAGGTCTCACTCTCACCACCACTGCAGTCGCTCAAATTTCACACTGAATTTTGCAGGGGACAGACATTCAAACAGCAGCGCCCTTTCTCTTTCTTCCTCTCTCTTCACCGTGTGTGTGTGTGTGTGTGTGTGTGTGTGTGTGTGTGTGTGTGTGTGTGTAATACTTTTTTTTCTAAACAATTAAAGAGTAAGTTAGAAACAAGGGGTCAAGAGTCAAGAGGCCACTGGTTGATTCTGGGAAGGGTTCTGAGGAGTTTTCAGGGAAGAGGAGAAAAGAATACAACTCAGGACCCACTGACATGATCCTTGGCTTACATAACAGAAAAGAATTTCAGCATGAGTCAGCCAGAGACATAGAAAGAGGCTTATTTAGAAAAGTAAGAAATGCACATCCAAGAGAGAACACAGGCCAGGGACTTTCATGAGGGGTGGGGAAATGGTGAGCACGTGAGGAGAGTGAGCTTGCTTCCTTTGATTTACTGGACCTTTTAAGAATTTGGGGCAAGACTCATCAGTCTAACATACATTCTATAGGCTAACAAAATATATGCACCAAGTAACTGGATATATACTGCTGTAATATTTACCAAACCTTTATTTACTGGACCTTTTAGGAATTTAGGTCTGAAGAAAAACAGATATTCAGGGTAAAGGTGAGGGCCATCATAGAGTTTTTTAGATTTAAAGCTACAGTCTCCCTTTTTTCCCCTGTTGTCTCCTTTCTAACTCTTACTTTTATTTCTCCTATCCTACCTCACTCTGATTCACAGACATTTCTCATGTTTAACTATTCCTAGGTTGGATAATGAACAGATCAAGATTTTTGTAAGTGAGTGAACTTCCTATATGCTATCCAGCCACCTTTCCAGATCTTTTGTGTGGTCTCTGCCTTCTGATTGATAGATACCTCTTTGAGGATAGTCAACAGTGTTCAGCATAATTAGTAAAGACTTATATAAACTCCTCAGACATTTGGGACTAACAGGCCTGGCTTGAGGAAAAGGTTATTTGGTAATGTTGCCACAGGGTTCTATATTAAAGTTACATTTGCCTTGTTCTCCCTTTATGCCTCCTTCTTCCTACCTATTTCTTCCTTTCTTTTTTTATGGTGGTACTAGAGACTGAACTCAGGGGCATTCTACCTCCAAGCTATACCCCAAATCCTATTTTTTATTTCTTTATTTTGAAACAGGGTCTCAGTAAGTTGCTGGGGGCCTCACTAAGTAGCTAAGGCTGGCCAAGAACTTATGATCCTCTAGTCTTAGCTTCCCAAGTACTGAGATTAAAGACGTGCAGCACCACACCTCGCTTCTCCTATGTATTTCCTTTATTTCTTTTATCCTACCTCACCTTTATTTCTAAAGACAAAAGTGCAGTTTTCCAAAACAAAGGATACTGTCTTACATTAACACAGTACAATTAGTTGAATTAGGAAGTCAAGATTGATGTAATACATCTCGTGATATGTAGACTTTATTCAAAATGCTCTCATTGTCCAATTAATGTCCTTTATAGAAGAGGAGTGCTCTTTTCTCATCCAGGACCCAATCAAGGATGACACATTGCATTAGTGAATTGAATAAGAGCCAAATTATGGTAGACATTAAGATGTAGACCTACTCAGAAGGTTTTACTTAATTTATAAGAATAAAAGACACTGAGAGTTTCAAGCAGGGAGAACAATTCTCAGATTTTGTTTTGCTGGGATTTTTTAAGTGGTATTTCTGTTTGCATTACAGAAAACAGTTTGGAAGAAGGCCCCTTAATAAGTTCTTGGAATAGTGAGAGTCAAGAGGACAAGGCAGAGACTGTGAGCAGAAAGAAGAAAAATAAGAGATGAATCAAAATCGCATGTGCAAATGTAACCCCTGCCCCTATATTCCACAGTAGGAATAAAATAATTTTAAGTTTGTGATATAAGACATTCCTTAATGATTGGGAAAATTTGCTTTCTGAAAGGGGGCAGGAATTTTCCCTGCCCTCAACCTATGTGTGCAAAGGATGTTTTAAGATTGAGTCTGCAATGAATTGCTTACATCTTTGAGGAAAAGAATAGCTCTGTCTCATTTCATTTCTCTTTCCATTTCATTTCTAAAAATTGAAATGTCACAACTGGGTGTGGTGGCACACACCTGTAATCCCAGTTATTGGGAGGTTGAGACAGAAGGATCACTGGTTCAAGGACAGTCTAAAGGTTCTCAGCAATTTAGCGAGAACCTGTGTTCAAATAAAAAATACAATAGGGCTGGGGGTGTAACTCAAAGGTAGAATGCCCCTGGGTTCAATTCACACATACACACACACACACACACACACACACACACACACACACACAAAAGGAAGAAAAGAAAAAGGAAGAAATGGTACAATTGCCTACCATTATATATCAAATTAAGATGTGTTGAATATCAGCCCCCAAAGGCTTTCTTTATCCAACGTCAACATAATGTTAAAGTTTTGCAGGTTTCTTTCAAGTTATGGTCTATTTACTGATCTATGGTGACAGACTTTTGCCATGTAACAAGCTAAATTTCATAATAATCAACAGCCTTATGAGTGAAAATGAAAACATATGTGCATTGTATTGTGTTACAACCCTGCATTGCATAAATAACCTACCTAATGAAATACATCTACCAATTAAACCCAAAAGTCTCACTGGAGATCTGGTGTATCTTGCACATGAATCTTCTGAGAGCTTAGCTACAATTCAAATTCTGATTCCAGGATTCTGAGGTAGGGCCTAAGAGTCTCATTTTGACATGCTGGGGCCTCTGTGAGATGCTAGCTCCCACACCATACTTTGAATAACTAAAAGGTAGAAATTGCTGTCTGATTGTTAGTCGATAACAGATTTTTACTTAAAAAGGGAGGTGGGACAGCAGGTTGGAAAAGGTAGCACAGTGGGAGGTAAGGACAAGGAAGAAATCCAAGATCTGCTTCTAGCTTTAATATGCTTGTTAACTGAGAGCAAAGCCTGTGAATATGGCAGGCTTCAGTTTCCTTTACATGTCCTTCTGCAACAGAACAGTGACTCGGTTTTTTAGGATCTAAGGTATGCTTTTAGTGAACATTTAACAAAATTTCAGCCTTGATGGATGAACATGCTACAGTTGGTTTAATTGCAGTGAATGTATTTATTTAAAACTGTGATATGTTTTCCTGCTGGTAGTACATCCCAAACAGTTATTGCCTGGTTATAAAGAAAATGAAAAACTAAATTATTTCCATGAGAAAGGGACCTTTTCTCTATTTAAAGTCACAGGATGAATGAAACAGCACACAAATAACATGGCCAAAGAACCAAGAATCAGGTGATTAAAAATATTCCTTCTCATATGTAGAAGTGGATATTCTGTTTTGCTGCCTCAGGCATGACTTTGAGCAAAATATACTCCTTTTAAATTTGGAATGAAGCAGTTTTTTTTTTTTTTTTTTTTTTTTTATTTCATTTCAACATCTGGCTCTCAACTGATAAGAAGCAAAGAAAAATCAAGTGTCGTGTTTCATGTGCTCAGGTTAGTAGCAGCAGCATTCCCCAGGAAATAAATGAGGTCCAAATGGAACACCAAAATCACGCATCTTGTCGAAAATACTATGTCCTAATAATCCGTAAGTAGTAAACTAGAAAAGATTAATTTTTTTCAAAACAGAAAAAAGGAGAGAAAAGGAGGGAGAGAGATCATTTCCCTTGGCAGAGCTTTATCATGACCACATTCATTCTCTGTCTTGACATCTTTGGGATCAGCTGTGTTTTTGAAAGAGACAAGCAGCCAAGGGTCACCTTTTGCCAGCTGCCTGAGCCCTCTTGCTTTTGATCGCTCTTCCTGGCAGATGTGATGTGATTCTTTTTGCCAGCTCGCTCCTTTGAGTGTACTAACTTGGTGCACAGGGCTCATCTCTCCAGCAAAGCTGCCTCTGGGTGAAAGCACTTACTCCTGCAAAGGCCCCGTCATCTCCTGACAGCCTGGACTCCCACTGCTGGGGCAGCTTCTCTATGGTCCTGGTGTCAGATTCAAAAGCCTGACCAGCTTCCATCAGCAAAAGCTCTCTCTTAATTGCTGTAGATCAAAAGTGCTGAGCATGTCAATTAGAATAGAAGAAGGCAGAGAAACATAGGAAAGATCTTGCATTACCAAGATAACCCATTCTCTACTGAGTTAACAGCACAACCCAATTAATGAGGTGGTCATTTCCCTACCAACACAATGAGCATAACAATCAATTTCTTGGGCTCTTATTTACCTCTCACCAACTTTTGGCTTTCCTATGATTTTTTTTTTTTTTTTCGTACTGGGAATTGAACCCAGGGGCATTCTACCTCTGAGCTACATCCCAGCCCTTTTTATTTTTTACTTTGAAACAGGGTCTCACTAAGTAGCTGTGAGTCTTGCTAAGTAGTGGAGGCTGGCCTCCAACCTGCAATCCTCCTGTCTCAGCCTCCCAAGTACTGAGATTACAGGTGTATGCCAACATACCTTGCTGATTTGTACTCTTCTTTAGCAAAAGGGGTGTCTACCTCACATTTCCTAGACCTACCTCATATGTCCATTTGGGGAAGTTCCCACATCAGAGCACGTACCTCATGTCAGAGTTGCTGTGAGTGTCAAGACTGTTAGGATTTAAATTCCTCTCTAGTCCTAACATATAGTGAGTTCCAGCTTACTGATCATTTCCTAAGTGGAAATTAGGATTCATAGGAAGTAAAATATTATTGGTTTATTAAACTTATATAACTATCTAACAAATTAGTTAGAGACCAATGGTCTCTACAAATTGAGGATTTCACAGCTTTATTTTTTCAATTTGGCAGATCAACAGATTGCTAAATTTATTTTTCAAATTAAGCAAATAAAACAACTTCCTGTTTACTAGTACATGACCTTATAAGCTAGTTTAAACCACTAGAAGGGTATAATTTGAACCTGAAAATAATCCTTTTCCCCAAATAATCATTTTACTTCTGATAAGAAAAGTGCTATGGACTAAGGTCAGTAAAACACTGCGGTTTGCAAACTCTTTGTCTCTTTTTCCTCTGCCAAATGCAGAAGCATGTTACTGGGGACAAATGTAGCACTCTTTCCTCCCAGAAGACGCCAGGCTCAGGGGCTTTAACTGGACCTTGTCTAGGATACTCAATGAAGCAGTTGCCAGTCACTCACACCACAGCCAGTATTCATCAATTCTGTATATAAATCCAATTTTCCAGAATTAGGATCCCCCCAAAATTTCATCAAATGTAGACAGTAAACAAATCTAACAAAATTAACCCAAGAAAAGGGCAAGACCTATCTCATTGCAAAACTCTCCTGAACTTCTTAGAAGTCAGTTGGAGTATTGTATGAGAAAATAGACTGAAAGATTAAGAAAAGATCAAAGTGGTCTGTAAGTGCATGAAGCATGTCCAAACTTAGAATGGCAATAGCCCCTCAGTTGTGCTGAAAGTCAGACCATGCCTAGAAGTGAGGTCCCCACAGGGACAGAGACAGACTAAAACAAGCAAAAAGAGGAAACCAGAAGTGAGAAGGTTCTGGGATGTATCATAAAAGGATATTGAGGTCCCCCGGGATGTCTATCTCAAAGAAGTGGAAGATCAGGAAAGACATAGTCACTGTCTTCCAGTGCTAGGAGAGCTGTCATGTAGAAGAGAAAATAGCACTGCCAGAGGGCACAAGAAGGTCAAATGAGTGGATACTAAAAAAGCAGATTTATGCTACATAAAGAAAAAGACTCGCTGGGCATGGTGGCACACACCTATAATACCAGTACTTAGGAGGCTAAGACAGGAGGATCTCAGGTTTGAAGTCAACCTCAGCAACTTAAAAGGGCTGAAGATGTAGCTAAGTGGTAGTGCTCCCCTGGTTCCAATCCCCAGTGTGTCTGTCTGTCTGTCCCTCTCTCTCTCCTACACACACACACTAAAATATAAGAGAAAATTCAACTCTTATAGCTATAGCCACCCCAACTACCCCCTTCCAAAAAAAGAAAAGAGAGTGTTTTTTGTTTGTTTGTTTTTGAGCAATAGTAAGTTTCTGCACTGAGACACATTCAAAGAAAGGCTGGATTAATATTCCTTAATAAGGGATGCCTGCACTAAGGAGTTAGACAAGAGGGTCTAACAAAGAAATAGAAGGTGGTACTATAGTTTCCAGTGGGAGCTGGAGATCCTGATAGTGCTACCTCATCAGACACCACCTGGCTACTTCTGCAGTCTTGCTTTGCCCACAACGGAGGCTAATTACATGTGATGAACTCAAGACATCCTTCAGTGTGAATACTCTCCAGTTTCTAACAATAAACATATCTGGTATTCCCCTAATCTTTGATTATGTAAACTATCATTTATTGAATTTTTTCCTTTGAAAACATTACTGTAAAATTTTGAAGTAGGTTATGTTATTGCTCCTATTTTACATATAGGGTAACTAAGTTTCAGAGTTTATATGTAATTTATCCAAGGTCCAGATCTGTCTGATACTCTTAACCCACAAGATGCATGGTCTGACAACAGTTAAAATTCATTATCTTAGCCAGGTGTAGTGGTGCAGACCTGTAATCCCAGTACTTGGGAGGCTGAGCTAGGATGATTGAAGGTTTGAGGACAACCTCAGCAATGTAGCAAGACTCTCAGCAACCTAGTGAGACTCTGCTTCAAAACAAAAAATAAAAAGGGTTAGAGGTGTAGCTCAGAAGTAGAATGCACCTGGGTTCAATCCCTAGTACCACCAAAAACCAAAACAAAAAAAACAAAACACACACACACACACACACACACACACACACACAATCTTGAAAGTATTCTTATCTTGCCCTGACAGTCTTCATTTCATTGCCAAGACCTATGCTCAGAAATTTACACAAATGCCTGATTATTTATGATTACTTTGGAGGTCAGCATCATGAAACTGTAGCTTCTTCTTCTTCTTCTTTTTTTTTTTTTTTTCAGGACCAGTAGAAGACTCAATGCTTCTGGTTATGTAAATGGTATTTTGGGTGACTTAATGGTTACATGTCCTTGACCCTTCAACTATGGTCCTCTTTCTTGGCACTCCTCTTCAGTTATTTATTCCTTGCCCTCAAGACCTACTCCATATCTCAAATATCCTCTTTATGGTCATGACACTATCATTTCATCCTTTAGACTAACAAAAGAATGACACTGGCACTCTGATCATATTGTCACGTTTTGGAGAACTTGTCCTTGTTCTCCAAGAACATTACTTCCTGATTCTTGGTCTCATCCCAAGATTTCCTGGAGCTTCACAGCACCCACCCTTTTCTTTCTTGCCTAGGACTCACTGCTGCATGTGCCAATTTTTCTTCAACGATGGACCACTTTCAACCATTCATACCTTCTGCTTCTACATATGGACTTCTGGTATAGCTGCTGAAAACCAACCAGCCATAAAGATTGATGCCACCACAAATGTGCAGAATCCAATCACAGCTGCTCTCTCAATCTACGAGCTCAGCAATTCCTCGGCATGCCCTCCATCACTCCCTTCAGCCACCTTTCTAAGCTGTCACCATTTACCATAAGGTTCTAAATCCCACTCTTTGAACTGCTTATATCACAAGTTTTCAACCTTACTCCCACATTCTCAGCACAGGAGAATCCCTTCTACTTTGCAGAAGAAGAAAAACGAAAAAAAGAAAAATTCAAAAAATGCCATGTGTGGTGGCATATGCCTGTAGTTCTACATACTTGGAGGCCTACCTGGGAAGATCATTGGATATCATGAGTTCAAGAATAGCCTGGTGAGCAGAGAGAGACCTTATCTAAAAAACAAAAACCAAAAACAAACAAACAACAACAAAATAAAAACAGGAGGGGGAGAGAAGAGAAGAAGGAAGAGGAGGAAGAGGAAAAAAAGGAAGAAGGAAGAAATTCTATCCACTTCCTACTACCAACTCTATGTGTAAATATTTTCTCCTCACTTCTTATTACTTATGTCCTACACTTTAATATGTTGTATAAGGTCAATACCTTCTATGTATACACACACACACACACACACACACACACATATATGTCTATGTTATGCATATATAAGATATATGACTTGTGCCTCTAGTTTTTCCATCAAGAATTTTATTTTATCAGCAGGGTGTGGTGGTGCATGCCTATAATCCCAGTACTTGGGAAGCTGCAACAGGAGGATTGCAGGTTTAAGGAACCTCGGCAATTTAGTAAAACCCTCAGCAACTGAGAAAGATTGTTTCAAAATAAAAAATAAGAAGGGCTTGTGGTTTAGCTCAGGGGTAGAATGACCCTGGATTCAATTCCCAGTATATATATATATATTCTATCAATAATGCACTATACATATAATATATAATAATGCATATATATTATATCAATAATGCACTATCTACATTTTTCAACTTTTTTTCTATAGTTGCTTCTTCTCATCATTGTTTAAACATTCTTACCTAGCCACAAGTTCCAGATTTTTCTTAATATCACTACAATTATATTTAATCAAGTCCTGTGTATAATAAAAGAGCCAGGAACAGAATGTAATAAAAGATATTTGTAATGGTGTCTTGGATCAGTGATTACTGCATTGTTTTAAATTCTAATTTTATTCTTAAATTTTGTATAATTAACATATCTTGCTTTTATAAACTATCACTTTTGGAAAAGTATGGGTTTTTCCCCCTAACTGATCCAGCCAATCTAGCTGATGGACTCCTGAGAGTGCTTCAAGGTTAAAGCTGTCTTGCCAGCTTTGAGTGCCCTCTGCTGGCAAACTTTGAGCACAACATGCAAAGAAAGTGGTGAAGGTGTGAAGACACCACTTTGTATTTATCAATCACTTTTCAGTTTATAAAATATTTACGCTCTCACTATTGTATAACACTAGTAATCATCTTAAAATGTTACCCTTCTTCCTTCAATTTGAGTTGATGTAGATAACAGTGGTCCAACACAGAGGCACTTGAAAAGTATCCAGTTCCAATTAACAAGCCTGAAAATGTAAAATAAACACCATATTTCAAGATTCATAATGAAAGAAAGGTAGTGAAAGAGAGAGGAGCAGATAGCCATCTAATTGATAAGTTCTTAAGTTAATTACTTGTTGTAATCATATTTTGGATGCATTGGGTTAAAATGTTAATTTTACCTCTTCTTTTTTCTACCATATGGAGTTACTAGAAAATTTTAAATTGCATATATTTGTTTTTCTACCTTACAACCTCCCATAGATGCAACATTCTAAATTGATACTACTCTGCAGAAATGTCTGTATAAGTGACATGATGGAGACAATAGTTTAAATAATGCTATGCATATGTACAAAATTATTAATATAATTTGTGTGTTTATGGGTGAGTGTGTGTGTGTGTTTCTGGAGATCGAACCCAAGGCATTCTATCTTCAAGTTACACCTTTAGCCCTTTTTTTTTTGAAAAAGGGTCTCACTAGGTTGCTGAAAGTCATAAGTTGCTGAGGCTGGCTTCTAACCTGTGATCCTCCTATTTCAGCCTCTCGAGTACTGGGATTACAGGCATGTGCCACCACACCTAGCTCAATACAATGTTAATGACATGTATGGAGGAGTGGGGTGGGCTGTATGTGGACGGAAACACCAAATGTGTGTGCGTATATGTTCCTATCATTCTTTGCCTCGTTATGATGCGTAATTGGAATGAACCAATAAAAGTATACAAAAATGGCCAGAGGACTTCCCAAATCTACATATTCATTGAAGGAATAAAAACATGGGGGAAGCAAAAACTGGAAAAGTATTTGATTTTTAATCCATTTTGCAGACACTGATGTGTTAAGTACAAACACCAGGATCTTCTCTCCTTCAGAGAAGGGAGAGGGTAGGACGTGGCCATGCCTCACTGCACACCTATTGAGGGGTGCCAATGGGACCAGTGAGAGTTTGCCGAGAGCTGGCCAGGTGGTCTGTGGAAGCAGAATCAGGGGGTGTAGTTAGGGAAGTAATGGCAATGGCACTTCCAGACACGGTGAAGAATGCCTCTTCTTCCAAGCTAGATGTGGACTATCTGTGTTACAACGAGTCCTGTGGTTCAAGAGCTTCTCAAAGAGGGCCACCTAGAGGGGTGATAGGATGACAGTGGATGGAAATGAGAGGTGGACTAATGAATGCTGGGGAGGACAAAATATTCTGGGAATTCAAGATGAGCGATCTCCACTGACAGGGGAGGCAGGAAGATGTGCCATGTGATGCTCACAGCTTAGTAAAACTGCTGGCCAGCCTGATCCCAGGCCCTGCCTTGGCAAAACTGCAAAGAAAAACAAGAGACTTCTTCCACAGATCTCTAAACCTGAAATGTGTGGAGTCCACTCAAAATGTTCATTTCAAAATGTTCTTTGTGAGCCGGGCGTGGTGGCGCACGCTTGTAATCCCAGCATTCGGGAGGCTGAGACCGGAGGATCTGGGTTCGCGGCCAGCCTCAGCTACCTAGTGAGGCACTCCGCAACTTAGTGAGACTCGGTTTCAAAATAAAGAATAAAAAATGGGGCTGGGGGTATAGCTCGGAGGTAGAATGCCCCTGAGTTCAATCCCCAGTAC
>PVLC010001300.1:0-106733 GCA_004027655.1 Graphiurus murinus | reverse complement strand
TGTTCTTTGTGGCTTAGTAAATTCCATTGTGTACATATCACATAGTTTTATAATCCATTCATCTGTGGATGGACATCTTGGCTGGTTCCATAGTTTGGCAATTGTGAGTTGTGTGGCTATAAACATAGATATACATGCATCAGTCTGATAGTTTGTTTTCCATTCTTTTGGGTAGATATCCAGAAGTGGTATTGCTGGATCATATGGTAGGTTCATTTCCATTCATCTGAGGATCCTCCATACTGTTTTCCAAAGTGGTTGCACTAATCGGCAATCCCACCAACAATGTATTAGGGTTCCCACTTCTCCACACCCTGGCCAGCATTTGTTGTTGTTTGTGTTTTTGATGATTGCCATTCTAATTGGGGTTAGGTGAAATCTAAAAATGGATGGAACTAGAAAATATTATGCTAAGTGAGATTAGTCAGTCACAAAAAGTAAAAAATAATATGTTCTCCCTAATATGCGGAAGCTAGGGAGAAAGTAGGACATAAAAGGGACTCTAGACGAAGAAAGAGAAACCTTAGATGAGCAAAGAAAGTGACCTAACTGAAGGTGATGGGGGTGGGTGGGGAACACCCTAATGCACATGATGTACTTTCACAAACATATAAGTCAATCACTAAACTGAACTTGAGAAGGAGGGAGAGTGAGGGAGTGGGGCCGGAATTGGGGAAGGGTTAAATGAGAAATGTGTGTATGTATGCCTTTACCAGCTTGTACCTAACAAAGATGTATGATTACAATGCACCATAAAAAAATTTTAAAAATATTCATTTCTGCAAAAATTATCTACTAATAGCTTAAAACACTATTTTCAGGTGGCCTCCTCTGATCCTATTGTTAATCCCTTGTTCTTTCCTTTTATTCATTAATTCATTCATCATATACTGAGTAAAATTTTGCTTGGCAAGTGGGGATTTCCAGAATGTTAAAGTCGGAGAAGGCTTTGGGAGTCTCTTTTCTTTCCATGAATAAATTCATTCAACATAGAAACTTCTACAATAAACTCCCATTGTGTGTCAGGTACTATGTTAGGCAACAGGGACAAGACATAGTGCTAACCAAGATTATGTTTGGTGAAAATCACCATCTCACAGTGTTTACTACTCAAGAAAATTATCCTATTAGAAAAATGTCTTATCTTATCATAGATATATATCTTTTACCTATGTATAACATTATTTAATAAAGCCTATATGTTTGGACAAAGTGAGTTCAAAGTGGTTGGAGTATAGTATGGTGTATAACTTCCTGATAAGTCCAAGCTAGACAGCTTTGCCTGTGAGAAAAGTTCATTTATCCACTGTCAAAGCCTTAAGTAGTCCTCTTGTCTAGTAATATATTTTTATTAAATATTGCCTTTTCTAATGTTTATCACAGCCTTCTTTTGGTTAGTTTCCATGGAACAAACTTTTTTTCACCCTTGACTTTCAGTATTTTTGCACCATATATTCTAAGTATTTCTTTTTTTTTTTTTAATTTTTTATTGTAGTAACTCGTGCAATATAGCATACATCTTTGTTAAGTACAAATTGTTAACAACATATTTGCACACAATTCTCATTTGACCCCTTCCCCGATTCCCTCCCCATTCCCTCCCCCTCCCTCCCCCTAAGGTTCACTTCAGTGAGTGACCTTGATATGATTGTGTAAGTACATCATGTGCTTTAGGGTGTCCCTCTGCCCCATGAATCCATTACAATTAAATCAATTTCTTTGCTTATCGAGGATCTCTCTTTTTCATCTAGAGACCCTCCTATGCCCCATCTTCTCCCTAGCATCCACATATTAGGGAGAACATATGCTTCTTAACTCTTTGTGACTGACTAATCTCACTCAACATAATGTTTTCCAGTTGCATCCATTTCCCTGCAAAGAACATAAGCATACAGGGCTTTGTTGGTCCAACAATTTGTGCATTTCAATTGGAGCATTTAGCCCACAAACGTTTAAGATAGTAACTTAAATCAGGGTTTGAATCTGGCATGTAGAATATTGACTTTCTGTTTGTCCTAAGTGTTTTATGTTCCTTTCAGATGAATTACATTTTAGGATACCATTTCCTCCTATTTTACTTTGATAGTGGAGGACGGTTCTCTGGATGGCCTTGCATGGACCCCCAGTTCTTTCTTTCTTTTTTGGTACTGGGGATTGAACTCAGGAGCATTCTACCTCTGAGCTACACCCCCAGCTCAATTTTATGTTTATTTTGGAAAAGGGTCTCACTAGGTTGATAAGAGTCTCACTGCTTGCTGAGGCTGTCCTCAAACCTGTGGTCCTCCTGCTTTCAGCCTCCCAAGTACTGGGATTACAAGGGTGTATCACCATGCCCAGCTTCCCAGTTTTCCTTTCACGTGCAGCTTTCAAGAATAACTGTAGACTGCGCTGCGATGGACTGGAGGGAGAAGTTTAGGCTCAGTACTCATCTTCCCCTAGCACCAAGATATTGTCAGTGCTTTAGCCCAGCAATCCCCAGTTCCCTAAGGTAAAAAGCCCAGTGTGGGCTGCTTTCCAGGGTCCCTTCGCTGAAGTGCAAGTGGGATGTATGCAGATGAACTTTCATCTACCCTGGCAGCTTTCCTGGGCCTTGGGGGACCGGCTCACAATGAATCTTAAATTTCTCTTATCCCTTGGTGCCTATTAGTAAGTAGTAAATCTGCTTCACCTAACCTGTGCATGTGAGTGTGTTCTGTCTCATGAGAAGTTGGGAGTCAGTGTACTGTTAACCTGCTACACAGGTAGTTCTGAATTCTTTTATACATTTGTAGTTAAAATTATGATTATATCAAACATACATATCAGAGCCTAATACAATTTTTTACTTCTTCCAAGACAGTGAAGAAACTTTCTCTTGTTACCCAAAGTGTGTTTAAATAGGCAGCATAAAAAAAGTCAGGAAACTTGTTAGTAATGCAAAATCTCCAGCCCCACCTCAGACCTTCTGATCAGAATGCACAATTTGTATGTGTATGTGTGTGTGTGTTTGTGTGTGGTGTGTGTGTGTGGGGGGGCACACTGGGGTTTAAGCCCAGGGGCATTCTACCTCTGATCTACACCCCATCACTTTTTATTTTTTGTTTTGAAACAAGGTCTAAGTTGCTGAAGTGGGTTTTGTACATATGATCCTGCCTCAGTCTCCCAAGTACTGGGATTATAGGCATGCCCCACCATGCCTGTTCAATTTGACAAGATGAATGTACAATTTGACAAGCTCCCCAGATGATTAACATATGAAAAAGTTTGATAAATACTACCTTACAACTCTTAAACTCCATTTACTCCTAATTTATATATACCATTTTCATGTACTTAATTTTTACTTACATTTTAAACCCACAAGGTATCACTTTGTAAAAGGCCAGTACTCATTTGTATGTGCCAACAAATATATACTTTTCATTTATATTTATTTCTGTACTTTTGAAATTTCATTCAAGGTTTTCCTTTTGCCTGAAGATCACATACACATACCCACGTTAGTGTTTTTTTCTTCATTGAGTTTTTGTTTGAATATTTGTCTCCTATTATTTAAAAACTTTATTATGGAACCAGATATGGTAGTACACACCTCTAATCCCAGTACTTGGGAGGCTGAGACAGGAAGATTGCAGGTTTGTGGCCAGCCAAAGCAACTTAGTGAGGCCCTGCACAAGGTAGTGAGACCCTGCTTTAAAATAAAATAATAATAATAATAATAATAATAATAATAATAATAATAATAATATAAAATAGGACTGGTAGTGTCACTCAGAAGTAGAACACACCTGGATTCAATCCTCAGTACCAAAAAACAAAAACAAACAAAAAAAGCCAACAACAACAATAAAAAAAACCGAGAAAACCAAATACAACAAACTTTATCATGGATATTTCCAAATATATAACAAGAGAAAATAGTATAAGAAACTACTTACCCATCCTCCCTGATTGATATATGGTCAATTTTTTTCTAAACCTTTATTTCATATTCACCAAGACACCTGCTCATCCAGAAAGATTTCCATGCATATCTCTGAAATACAAGGACTTCCTGTCCAGTTTACAACCTAATTCTAACATTATTATTGCACCCAAGAGATCAATATCATCAAATATTCAAAGTGTTCAGGCTTCTTTAATCATCTTATACATTTTTCTTCAGTTTGCTTGAAACTAAAACATGACTTACATCTTTTTTTCCTTCCTCCACTTTTCTTACAAATATATTTTTATTTTGAAAAATTTTTGGCACTTGTTTTTTTAAAGCCTGAATTTTGCAGATTGCAACCTTATGTTGGTACTTAAAAAAGGTGCTCAATACACTGTACTTCTTATAAATCAGTAGATAAATCTTGAAACTTGGTAATTTTGTTGCTAGTATTGTTACTTTCACTAGAGGTACTGAATATCTAATTACTTTTAATTTTTACATGAACTTCTTTGTGAAAATGACCATTACCTCCTATCACTTATTTAACTATTAGTTAAAATACTTTTATTAAGAGAAATTAACCCTCATCAACTATTCATAACTCTAAAATACCTACCTTCTTTTGAAAAAAGCATGATATATGTTTAATTATTCCTCTCACTAGTAAAGTTTTTTGTTTGTATGTTTTGGTAGTACTAGGGGTGTTCTACCATTGAGCTACCCAAGACCTTTTTATTTTTTATTTTGATACAGGGTCTTGCTAAGTTATCACACTTGAGGCCACTTGAACCTGCAATTCTCCGGTCTTGGTCTCTTGAGTGGCCGGGATTACAGGCATGTGCCACTGCACCCAGCAATAAAGATTACTTTGAGGGGAAAAAGATTAGTCTATAGCTCAGTGATAGAGTGCCCCTAGGTTCAATCCCCAGTACTACCTAGGAGAGAAGAGCCAAAAGAGGGGGGGAGGGGAGAAGAGAGAGGAGAGAGGAGAGAAGGGAGAAGAGAGAAGAAGGGGTGAGGGAGAGGAGGGGAACAGAAGGGGAGGGAAAGGAAGGGAAGAGAAGGGAGGGGAGTAGAGAGGGGAGGATATGAAGGATGAAGAAAATGTAATTCTAGTATGAAAGCCTTTGCTAAAGTTCCTCAACACCTTCACTCCCCAAGGCTATGGACTCCCGTTTCTGGGAAATTTATTTAAAAAATATTTACTAATTCACTTGTGATTACTACCCTGGGCACTGTTAACTATCCTCAAAAGGACAAGGAAACCACACAAAAGATCCTGCAAGGTGATCGTAACGACCAAACAGGAAACTCATTCACTTATGACAATTACCGTGAGCACTGTCAGCTATCCCACCTATGAATAGCATAAGCAAGAGACCAACCTATTGATCAGGCAATGAAAACCCCATCAGGACCTGAAGATGACCAAAACCAAGTCCTGTGATCACAGGAATGATGTCATCCTCACATACCCATCCTTCACCAAGTTTCCTATAAAAAGAGAGCTGTAGATCCCCAAAGGGCTCTCACTCTCCGGTGGCTTGCATTCTCACGTCTCTGACTGGTCACTGTTACAGTGTGGATTTTGAATGTTCTGAGACCACAGGTGGTAGATAAGGTAGTCATGTTGGAGGTGGGATTTGGTTGCTGGGGAAAGGCGCCTGGGTGGCTGCTGCAGCTTCCTATCTCCTCCCTTTCACCATGATCCAACACAAGTCTCACCTTTCTCTCTGCTCCTCACCACAATGCACTGAAGATCTCCAGCACTAGGTCCTTTGGGAACTGGTGTAACATGGACCATATACATGGACCAAAATCTTCAGAACTGTGACCAAATCAACTTCTTTCTCTAAGTTTTGTGGCAGGTGTTTAGGTGGCAGTGGTGGAAACGCTGAGTCATGTAAGCTAAGGATCAGCTAGTCCTCAGTGGAGTCCCCCTCTTCCCCATACTAGGGACTCCTTGAGCCCATCTCAGCATTATCTCATCTCCTATGAAAGTAGGAACCCCTTCAAGTTGGGGACAGTTTAACATGACCCTAGTTGTTTTTTACTTTTCTTGCTACTGGTAGTACAAGATTTAACAGGTTCATTTTGTACATTTAAAGCCCAGAACAAAAATGAGCTATTTCTCTACGAAAGTCTATTGTCTTCTGGTAGGCAATATTATTTCATGACCACTATATGATCATAAAGGATATTCACTGCAACTGGACTATTTTTTTCTGGACCTTTGCTGTGAGTAGAGATGGTTAAAATTGTTATTTTAAATGTTAGTTTATATGGAGAAATACAAAGTTACATAGGTAAAGTCATCTTGAATAGGCCCATTCTATATGACTGAGTACCAAACTGGATGCAGTTGTTTCATTGTACTTTTACTTTTAAATTTTGCTTTTATTCATAAAATTTTTTTTCTATTTAAAATAACTAAAATAGCTTGTAATCCCAGCATTCGGGAGGCTGAGACCAGAGGATCCAGGTTCGCAGCCAGCCTCAGCTACCTAGTGAGGCACTCCACAACTTAGTGAGACCCGGTTTCAAAATAAAGAATAAAAAATAGGGCTGGGGGTATAGCTCAGAGGTAGAACGCCCCTGAGTTCAATCCCTAGTACCGCAAATAAATAAATAAATAAATAAATAAATAAATAAATAAATAAATAAATAAATATAAAATAACTAAAATAAACACCCATTTCTACCTTCTATGTTTATAAACACATTTTTCCTCCCTCTCAGTAGATAACTCAAAAATTTTATTATAAGCAAACATGTGCACTAATAGCATCATCCTCCCACTCTCCAAGATATACGCTGAGAAATTTCATTTTCTTTTTCATAAAATACATCTGACAGATGGGATATACTTTATTCCCTTTGACAGCTAAGTAGTATCCCATAGTGTATTAATACCATAATTTCTTCATGAAGAGATAAATTTTCAAACATTAATCTACTTAATCAAATTATTTTTTTAAGAAACCACCAGGGATAAGCTGGGTACAGCAGCACATGCCTGTAATACCAATACTTGGGAGGCTGAGACAGGAGGATCATATGTTCCAGGCTAGCCTGGGGCAACTTGTTGAAAGCCTGATTAAAAAAAAAAAAAAGGCTTCTTGAAAAACAGTAACAATATAAAATACATAATTGGAATAGCTCTACAACAATTTAAGATAGTGAATTTGTAATTTTAAAACTCTCCCAAAAGAAAATCTCCAGGCAGATGGTTTCAATGAAAAATTCTGACAAAACTTTATAAAAGGACACTAATCTATACAATCTTATCCAGAAAATAGAAAAGAACAATTCTCTATTTTATGCCAAATCTAATCAAGGATAATACAAAAAAGAAAAATACAGATCAATACCCCTTACAAAAATAAATGCAAAATTCTTAACCAAAAATTAACAAATAGAGTTCCGTAATACATAAGTAGAATAATACAACTTGACAAAGGGAGGTTTATGCCAGGGATGCAATACTGGTTCTGTATTTAAAATTCAATCAATATTTCCCACTATATTAATAGGCTAAAGAAAAATCATATGATCATGTCAATCATAGAAAAAAATCATTTGGCAAAATTGAACACATAATAAAAACCCTCAGAAAGCAGAGGCCAAGCTTTAAAAACTTAATGTTATAGTTAATGACAAAAATTAATGCTTGCCCCTTAAAAGTAGGAACAATATAAGGATGTCTACTCTTGCCCCTTTCATTCAACATAGTGCTAGATCTTCTAGGCAGTGCAATAAGAAAATCAAGAGTACACAGATAGGAAAGAAAATAAAGACTGCCCATATTTGATGACATGAGTAATACCAGTAAATCCACAGAATACTAGAATAAATGAGTTCAGAAAGATCACACAAGAGCTCAGAAAAATAAGATAAACATACAAAAATCAGTTTATGTATATGTACTAGGAATGAACTTATGGATACAAATAAAAGTTATAATACCATTCATAATCACATACAGTATATTGGCATAAATCTAACAGAACAAAATGCTGACAAAGAAATAAGATCAATGGAGACAGGCACCATGATCATGGACTGGAAATGTAGCATAACAAAGATGTCAGTACTCCCCAAACTGACAGAGGTTTAATCCAATACCTTTCAAGATCCCACAAAGATAGTTCATAAAAAAAATTCTAAAATTTACATGCTAAGGGAAAGAAACAATAATAGCTAAAATGATTTTTTAAAAAAATAAAGTACAAGGAATCAATCTACTCAATTTCAAGAACCTGAAATGCTTAGGATCAAAAGTATTTCACTTTGCATTTTTTCAAATTTTGGAATTTGTATGCATGTGTATGTATGTGTGTGTTTATGCATATATATATATACATACATGCATGCAGAGAAGTGGGGAAGATATTGACTTTAGAAATGGGACCCAAGTCTAAACATAAATTCCATTTGTTTCATATACACCTTATATACCTAGATGAAGGTAATTTTATACACCATTTTAAGTAATTTTGTGCACAAAGTTTCATGGTGTGCAATTCTCTTCTTGTGTCCTGTTATCCTCTTTAGTACTTGGCTAAAGGCCTGATACCCAGATACAATGGGGGATAAGAACAAGTAGTCTTTCTGCCCCTTAAGTGGAGGTGAAAATTGTCTTCAAAACCACAACTCTCGAATTTTAATGATTCCAGAGTCTTAATGTTTTCTTCATTCCTAAGGTGTGGGGAATGGATAATGTTCCCATGGCTGCTTGTTTCAAAGGGCTTTCTAATATGCTACCTTTCCATATCACTTGGCCATAGCATGACACTGACTGTGTCACATTCCACCAGCCTACCACATGGAACACCTTCCATCACAGATGAAAAGAAGTTACCTTACTTACCTACTTTTCAATTGACTTGTAGATGTGTCAATTTTTACTGGAAACTTCATCTAATAACTTTTTAGAGATCAAAGGTTCAAGTCTCTCACACTAACATTTTTCAACTACATGAAGTACTGTCACCTACAACACACTGTGCTCTTTAGGATTCAGTAGTGACTAGGGAGAACATTTAGAGTCCCCATTATATTTGCCAGAGAAGAAAAAAAAGTCCAGAGGATCTGCTCCAAGAAAACTTAAGCCTATTAGTAGTAACTGAAAAGGTACCTTAAAGAGACCTGTCAAATTTCTACAGAATCAGTTTCTACAACATAGTTATCCTATCTAAACAATCCACGTATCTACAAGTCACCAAACATAATACAGTGAGTTGTCCTCATGGAGGCTCTGGTCATTAGATCACCGTGTGAACATCCACTTGTCCTTTCCTCTCCATCAGTCTCCACGTATAAACAAGGCTATTTTTCTGATTTATATTTGGGAGTATTTGTTGAACATTTCAATGTACTGTACATCAGTATCATTTTATACATGTGTACTGAAAATAGAAGCAGAATAAGAAAACTTGACTACTATTAAAGATGTTTTTATATATTTTATTGGTACGTTGTAATTGTACATCATAGTGCAGTTCATTGATACAAACATACATGCACACAGCACTTGGTGAATATATTATGATTATTTTGCAAAGAAGAAGAAAACAAATGATACACCCATAACTTACAAAGTCCTCGAATGCAGTTAAACAAACAAACAAACAAAAACATGAGACAGAGATCACTGACTTAACAATGAATAACTTTATTAAGGGAGAAGGACAAGATCGGTGTTTACCTCAGTCAAACCACTCAAGAAAACAAAGCACATATTTTATACAATACTTTGGTTTAAAAATTATTCATAATATCAATGCTAAACCTGATGTTTGAAGAAACAAATCGGACATAAGGTGTAAAATACAAACCATAAAAACAAAATCTTGCATAGATGAAGTAATGTAGATGTACAAGTGGCATTTAAGGAAGGCTTGAGCACTAATGATGTCGACTATCTCAACCTTCCAAGACACAAGAATGTAACCAGCACCATGTTTCTCATTTTCCTCAGTGAGGCTATGAGCAGGAACAACTTGTGCTGTATGAAGATGAATTGAAATAGACTGTTTCCATCAGCCTAGTTCAGATGGGTGCATACATACCCATCAGGACCTACCACTGGTCACCTTTAAGGCATCCACAGACTGTCCCTCACAGTTTCACTTAATCTCTAGATAGGCATGTGGTTTAAGGTGGCCTTTGTTTTCTGTCCTCAGCAAGCAACTTATTCTATCAAGATTCTGTTCAGCTCTAAGAAATAGCTATTTCAAAGCTGCTTTAGCTTCTGGGGCTTGGCTGTAAGTTGATGAGCACTTGGGATAACTAACATGTTTTATAAACATTTCCACATTCCAAATATCAAAAGAGCTCTTATCAAAAAATTTGAAGTGCCTAGGCACTTATAGTCTCTCTCAAGAGATAATTTTTCCAAATTATAAGACAAATGACAGCATCATCTGGAATTTCCTGAGCAACCTTATAAGAGCAAACTCTTCTATTTCTTAATTCAGCACCTTTTCAAAATATGTATTATGCTGGCATGGATTCTTCTTAGGAGAAATCCCATATTACAGAGAGTTCTCATTTTGAAACATTTTTGTATGTTATTTCCCCAATATACTTTCTCATTACTTCTAATATTTCATGAAATGAATATTGACTTGCCTGGATGAGGCAGATGAGAGGTATCACTATTTCTGAGAAAGGGCATTTGGCTTTCAGTTACAGCAAGAGCTAAAGTTACAGCCTGTGAGAATTTTGGAGAATAATTCAATCAGAAGCACAAAAATTCTGACATCGAAAATCATCTCACCAAATTTAAGAGCTAGAAACAATTTTAGCAATTACAATCTGAAATTCAGTGCAACAAAAATAGGTTCTAAGTATATGATGTTATGATATAACATGGCATCATATATCATATTCTCTAAACTATCTTTCTTCAGTGTTTAATACTTGTTCTTTTGTGAAGGAAATATTCATCAAACTCTGTCTTTCAGTTTTTTTTATTCTTTATACTTGAACCTTAGTAATGAATAATAAGTAATGAATAATGGGCACCGAGTTGCACAATGAATTCTGTCCTGATCACAAATGCTACCATCAGCACAATGCTGGCGCCCTATGCTATGAAAAGTTTACTCAAAAACAGAAAAACATTTTCTACTTTGCTGACAACACACAAAGGAATATTAATTCCATTAGGAACATGTTATTAGGCAGTATTCAGACATATATAATGGAAAGAGAATGGCTCTGAGAGCCAGACATTTCCACATATCAACACGATAATTTACATGAGTGTGTTAAGTTTGTGGCATTACACAGAACCTTTAAAATCTCCTCTGGTGTCTTCCCTAGCACACAAAAGTTTTCCTGGTTCATTTTCTCTTAAAAATGATAGAATATTCTTCAAATCAGAAAATCTCCATTTCAAGTAAATGCCCCCCATCTCTTTTTTTAATGGCAAGCATTTCCATGCATAAGGGTATTGATGAAATTCTCACAATCTGAATGTTTTTACTGCACACTAGAACTGTTGGAAATATCTTCTACACAGTCACCCATAAAAAAAGATAGTACACTCAATTATTTAGAAAGTCATCACCTGGCATGAAGGATCGGAGCAGGAAATTCTCTCCATTTTCTGTGCTTTTGGTCTTGCCTCTGCTTACTCAGAGGACTGAGATGATGTCTAGCTATAAGTAAACTGGGTCAGCCACAGTAGTGGAGAGGAGGTCCAAAGCTCCAGATAACAAGATGCCTAGGGATCATCTGTGTACTTCATCTCAGTGGAGAGCTGACTACCATTCACTTACAGAAAGGACACTGACCTCAGTCAGAGTCAAACTGATTTAAGGCAATATTGCTCCTCACAGACTGCTGGCATAAAGTGCAAGACACATCAGAAAAGTGACTCTGTAGTATTAACATTTTCCATTTGCCTTTAACTTCTTGACTTTTCTAGAATAAATTTTAATATTTCTGATGACCATTGTTAAATGCCAGGAATGACAACAGCCTCTGGTTCTTCCTTTTAATAGTCTTACATATCACCATGGATTAAAAAGAAAAAGTCTTCCACCAAGAAGCTGGATGACACTGTATCCCATTAACAAGAAAGCTTGTAGTTTGTTTCTCTCTACCCATATTACCTATCATGGGCTAAGAAGAAAAAAAAGTATTCTATCAATAAGATAAGCAGATATGGCTTTAATACTCACAGGCACCAACAGATACATGGAAAAAATGGGATCATTTTATAGAGCAGTAAGTAATGGACATAGTAAGTACTTTAAAAATAATTTTCTTTTTACTGAAAGATTAGGGTTTGATTTTTTATTTTTTCTAAAAATCCTGTCTTATCAGAATATGGCACAATTTGTACAGTGAAAACTGCCTGAACAGTGTTTCCTTCCAATGTTAACAATCCCTACCCAAATGCCATCCTTCCCCCAAAAGGGAAAGGTTTTGACCTCAAACTCTTTTTGTTCTCAGTCCTTCTACCTGTTTATACCAGGGTGTTACTCTTGTATTAAGCTGAAGATATTAATCAATTGTCACAGTTACCTTCCAAGAAAATCACCAATTAATGAACCTTCTTGATATTTTCCAAAGTGATTTTTATATAAAGGCAACACATTAAAAATCAAGGCCCTAAGATGTTAACCACTTTTGTGGTAAACTGAATGCACCATATTATAGTAGCTGTTTTTAATTTGGCACAAGACAAATTTAGAGAAGACTAGACAGTATTAAAAATAATGATGTTAAAAGTTAATTGTTCCTACACTGACATGTTATCTGAGAGAACAGGGTGAAGAACTATCAGGAATGAATTTATTAATCATCTAAGTTTCCTGCCATAGCAAAGAAGAGGGAAATGGGTTGGTTCAGAATTTTCTAGAGTGAGTTCAATGGAACTCTAGGTCCAATGTCATACATTTTGGAATGTGCTGACCTAGATCCAAGAGGCCAATACCATTCTGTAAAGGTTTTCCTCCTGGGAGTACTTACTCTTATCTTTCTTTTCTAATTCAGAATTTTCTGTATGATTAAGAAAACAGTTTTTTGTTGTTGTTTTGCAATTTATTATTATGCTGCTGGTTGTCCTAAAGTCATTTGAAAAATAGTAATTCAACAGTATGCAAAGTTACTTTATGAAAACTTCAATGTTCTTTTACAGCAATGTGAACCAACTGTCCAGTTTCCCAAGAAAATAAGTATGTCTAATAGTGGCCTGAACACCAGAGTTACACTTTTTCAAGTCAGCACATTTAATCTGACCCTATCTAACCTCTCTCATGGAAATGATTTACAAAAAGTTAGTGGGAAAAGAGAGATATGTCAAGTAGTTGTAAGATAAGGCTCTATAACATATTGTGCTCATTCAGCAAATATTGGTGTTAATAGGGCCTGGCCTCCAGAGAAGAGAAATTTAGAAACAGGAAGGCTTTCCAAGGCCAGGAATGTTAGTTTATATCACAACATTAAAGCATAATACACTGTGGGCTTCAAAATAAAATTACATGTATTCCAATAGCAGGAACAAAGTAAACACTTCTCCACTTATATAAAAAGCACACACTAAGAAGAAGAGAACACAGTGAAGAGTGTCTGGCAGTTCATTAACATACAGCTGTTAGTTGCTTCTATCATCACAAAGATCATCATTACATTATTTAATGAAAAAGAATGAGGATATAACCGGGAGAATTAGATTTATATCTCCTTATTCACTAGTAAATAATTACTAATACTCTTAAAAAAGTGTTTGCTTTACAAAAAAATAAAATAAAATAAAGATACAATATTTTTAAATCTAATCTTTTAAAAACCTAAAAAAAAAGGTAACAAATTTTCAATACTGATATTGAATTGGCTATCACACGGGTAATACCACCTTTGCTTGCTCACTAAAATAGCATTCTGGTTAAGTGCTAAATGGCCTGGCATGACAAGTATGTCCAGTTGACATTTTACAATAATAAATATGATTGAGTAACATACAAGAGAAGCAAAAGAAATGTAAAAGGTTTAAAGTAAATTGATCACTGTATGAAATAGAAAAATAAACATTTATAAAATGAAAATGTGGCATATGATGTTGCCCACTTGTCTAAATTAATATCAAATAAAAATATAACTGTGTTTTTCTCTTTAAAGTTACCATTATTTGTTTTAAAACATGATGCAAAACCACAGGGCAGATAAAGAAAAATATAGCATTACTATAGGTCAGCAAGGCTAGGTTTTGGATATTAAACGACTACAGAATTTTATTTAAGGCCAAGACTTCCATTTTCCCTTTTTATAACTAAAGTTTCCCTATATTCATTTCATTATAACTATTCTAAGTTCTATTATTTTTCCCTTTCCTCCATCATCTCCATCATTCCAATATGACATCTCTTAAAGTTATGTTTCCAGATTATCATTTGTCCAGAACTTAACTCTCAGGTGCCTTTTACTCAAGTTCTTATAAAATTTCATGAAACTAAATTTTATGATTTCTCAAAATGAGAGATCCAAGTCCACTCTAAGAATCTGTTCTAAGTAGCTACCTGAATATTACCCAACCATAGACTGTCTGGAAAGATAAGGCAAACAGAAGGCAGTTCCCAGTGTATGTGTGTATATGGGGGCGGGGGGCGGGGACTGATTAACAACTTTTTCCTCTAGTCTCCTACATATTTTCTTAAATAAAAACCATACTGAAATGTAAAAATGTCAGATTCATACAATAAAAAATAGCAAGTAAGGATGAAGAAATGTAAAATGTATAAGATATATAATGCATATATATGCATATATATATATATATATATATATATATATATATCTTGATTGCCATTTTTGTTAACTAAGTAACAAAGAAATATCCATTCCCATGAGTTTGCAGATAGACTGAATTTCTTGAAAGGGGGCTTAAAGGTGTTTTATAAAGGAATGCAGCCGGGCGTGGTGGCGCACGCTTGTAATCCCGGCATTCGGGAGGCTGAGACCGGAGGATCCGGGTTCGCGGCCAGCCTCAGCTACCTAGTGAGGCACTCCACAACTTAGTGAGACTCGGTTTCAAAATGAAGAATAAAAAAATAGGGCTGGGGGTATAGCTCGGAGGTAGAATGCCCCTGAGTTCAATCCCCAGTACCGCAAAAAAAAATAAAATAAAAAATAAAGGAATGTAATGTCCATTAATGCCTACTAACTAATATGCACAGTCAAATACTTGGATAAAGAACCATTTTATCAAATGTAACTGCATGTTGAATTAACCTAGTTATTGATAGGCACACAAATCATTATTGAGAGGTTGCCAACAAATACTGCTGTCTTTTAAGTAAGAAAGAGCCTTCAATCTACAGCCAGAGACTAATGGCATCACCACTCATGCAGTCACCTTCCAAACTCACTTTCCCTGGCTCTGTAAGTAAACATAAAACAAGAAGGGTACAAATGTTCTCATTTTCAATTGATTGCATAACCTGAGTTAAAACTTCAGAGAAATGTTTTGGCCAATAAACAATCCATTGTTTCAGAGCTGCAGAGAGCCCTGCTAGCACAGTAACAGTATCAAGGCTAATTTTTCCAAGTGGACCTATAGGATATAGAAAATCTCTACAGTCCATGCATTTAGAAAAACATATTTCAATTTCTCCAGGTACCTCTTTTGTGATACTTAATGATTCTGACTTTTTTTCTTTTCCTGAAGAGAATAAAAAGTAAAGGCCCTATCCTTTGAAATATCATACACTAATGCACCAAAAAAGCTATTTCCTATGTTCTTTTATTCTGCACTGCATCCAGATATTATTTTTCACTTTGCTCATTTATTTCCATATAATTCTAATTACTAAATAAAACCTAGTCCCTAGATACCAATACTTCATACCTAACAAATTGGCACTGTATAGCTCTTAGTATATGCAGCATAGAGGTGGCCAATTCAGAAGCTACATTTTCTTAAACTGCCCAAGTGATCAGAAATAACCAAAATATTTTAAGTGAATTGAAATCATTTATAGCCAGAAAAACACTTAAGAATAAATCCCAGGAATGCAAACATAAGAGGAAAACAATCAATGTGAAATGCATTCTGTATCATCCAGTAATATTTGCAACAGTGAGTCCATTTTCAAGGAAGTTTCTTAGGCTTTTATTGCTTGTAATGAAAACCTGAGGAGGGACAAAGAAAGGAAACACAATGAAAGACATATCTCCTAAATTCTGACAGTTTTTCTCCCTGCCCAAGCAAGATAATTTATGTTCATTTCTGTGCATTTCAAGTGGTGTTTCTTCTTTGTTCTTGATTATAAAATATTTATATACAGAGTCAGTTTGTTACTTTAATTTTATGCATCAAATGAATGTCAAGGACAGTCAAGCATTACACCCAAAGAGTGTTGCATGCATAATTTGAGAAAATGAGCAACTTTCAGTTAAGTCAGATATGGTACAACTGGCAGCAACCCACTGATGGAAACTAGGATTAGTAGGTTGCTTTGATAAAAATCATTTATAATATAAAATTAATCTTATCTTTGAAATAATATATTTTGCTTTACTCTTGAATGAATGTCAGAATGGTGGAAAGGAAGCTTAAAAAAAGTGAACGTCTGGCACCCTTCACCCAGAGATTCTGATTTAATTACTAAGAAATATCATTTGTGTAAAAGTATTTTTTTAATGATAGCAGAAACAGTAATTTAAAGAAATATGGGAAGACTACCACTATCATTGGAAAAGGATAATAAAAATATCACCTAAGTAATCTTCAAAAATTGCAATAACAAATAAACTTCATCAATTTGTAAGACCTAATATTTGTAATAGCTACTGCAATCTTCTCTCAAGTATTTTATCTTATCTGATCCTGAGAACTCTGAATCAGATATTTTGATTACCTCTATTTTATATCAGAGGAAGTTAATATAAAAGAAGCCACCCTTTTATTATTTGATTTTACAACTCTTACAAAATACACAGAAGTGAATGCATATCCTTGGAAGATACAAATACATCTAAATATTCCTTCCATTTCAAAGGTTTAATCCAATGGAAAAAGCAGTCCAACAAATCTAAATGAGGTTAATGATTGCCCTTTAGGAATGTCATGAAAGCTCACTCTGGAGGAAAATGCAAAAACCCAGAAAAACTTGCATTCAGTACATGGTGCTCTTTTTATGTTTTCTATTTTTTATCTGTGTTTTAATCAATAAAGAACAATATAATGGTCTACTGAGAGTAGATAATTTTTCCTCTCTAATGACAAGACAGCATTTAATTTTCCACCTTAACATGAAGCTCATAAAAAAAAAAAAAAAAGATTCAAACTTGTTCTTATACATCCTTCTTACCTTTATGAGAGGACTCTGATTTTGAAAAATGGCGCGTGGAACTATGCTGGTTTGTAAAGTGAGTGTAATCCAGATCCTCAGCTTCTGCCATGGTAGGTGGTGGTGGTCTAAAACGAAGTCAGTATTTAAAGAGATACTTAAGTAATGACTATGACAATTCCACCTCTCATTTGCTTATATACTAAAAACATTTTCTGGAGAAGTGAAAAGCCAAAAACTTTAGAGTTCTTACTTTAGTTCCTAGAAATTGCATGACATTGAATAAATTATTTGAAACTACTATTCCTTTGTTGCACATAATTAATCAAAACAAATATTTTCTCAGCACCTAGTATTTATGGAGCACTCTGACAGAGAAATAAAGATGAAAGAAGTATGACTGCTGCCATTAATAAATTTACTTCATTCTGATAGGTTTGATCAAGAAAAAGGAGTAAGAAATGAAAGAATATAAGAGAAAAAAGCAATAAAAGAAAGAAGAAAGGGAAAAAAGGAGAGAGGAAAGATGAGAGGTAAGAAGAGAGGGAGGGAGGGAATTCAGATGAATAAAATTTCATGAGAAAAGTTCCTTTATCCACTAGGTGGCAAAGTAGATCTTAAATACACTTGCAACTTTTTATGTCAAAGAAAATATAATATTTTAAAAATTAGGAAATGTTTATCACTCTAAACCTATTTAAATTAATACAGAGTTTTACAAATACTGGCACTGGAGAAAAAAATCTTATTCCTTATTTTTTTGTTTCCCAATGTGGTATTCAAATTTTGTCTTAAAGCATGGAACCAGATGAGGTTAAGATTTATCAAATATATAACAACGTTGTAGCACGTTTCTTATAATTATAAGAAGTGTTCTGAGGATTGTGAAACTAGAGCCATTTGATGCAATGAGCTATGTAATATAATTATTAACAAAAGTGTGTACAAATTTCTTACCCTATTCCTAGCAATAAGTTTCTCCCTGGGTAAATTTAGCACCTAAAGAGGTCAGCAAGAGATGTATATGGTAAGGATTGTGCTATGAGTTCCATACAGATTATCCTAACGGACAAAGAACTTGGAATTCTAACCATGAACTTAGAAGTTCTATATGAGAATTTTTTTTCCCTCTACTACTACAGTTAATATACTAAAGTAATTATCTTCTGGACTTAGGAAGCTTCCATGTTTTTCAATACTTGAAACCAATTCTTTCTGTATATACAGCTGTCAATCTTTTCCACCATGATTAAATGTAAAAGAGGAAAGCAGATTCTAACCAGAGAGCATACATTTATATATTAGTTGTGTAAGATATATAGACTTTAACTTTTTAAATAGGGAAATGTTTCATAAATTGCTTGTTCATTTTTATTTTGCCATATATGTACATTATATATATATATACACACACCCATATATGTACATGCGTGCACACGCGCGCGCACACACACACACACACAATCTTTCAGTAAATGATATTTAAAGGCAAGTGTTCCTCTCAGGTCAAAAAAAGATCTACCAGCCATAAGTCACTTTTCATTAATTTATGACAGTCATTTTTAATATAGAATCATTTTATTATTCATTCTTTCAATATACCAAATATTTTTAGAGTACTATTTATATTTCAGAAGTTTGTTTTCAAAGCTAAGAAACCCTTTTAAATAGCCATCCCAGACTGCTCTATCATTTCTGCTGCCAAAGTTATTAGTGTTCTAAAGAAGCCGAGCACTTTTAAGACCACAAAATCACTCCAAAAATGATTTGAATTCATTTGATGGGGGAAAAAATAATAGGCCAGACATATTTACCTACTGGGAATAGATGAACTGCTTCTTATTTTACTTGGACACTGTGGGGATGTACTAAGCTATAAAATCCTATAATGTAACTTAAAAGATGTTCAACATGTGCTTAATCAAAAGCCACAAGAGCAACAGGTTTTATATATGTAGACAGACTATATTATTATTATCATCCTCAGAGCCATGCAAGTCTAATGTCATTCTGTTAAGGGTGTTTATCTTTTGAAAGCACATGAATTTAAAGATAGAAGATGGGATCTTAAGGACACTAAATATCTTAATTT
Organism: Graphiurus murinus; assembly: GCA_004027655.1. NCBI lineage: Eukaryota > Metazoa > Chordata > Mammalia > Rodentia > Gliridae > Graphiurus > Graphiurus murinus. The sequence goes on along the minus strand of PVLC010001300.1, from coordinate 87,424 downwards.
GAAGCAAGTCCAATAGCTTAAGCATGAGCAACAGTATATATTATTTATCAGTGTGATAAAGAAGTTTTAATAGTTTTAATAAATATTAATAATCAGGACTAAAATGCAAGGTTTTAGCAATTCAGTTCTCAAAATATTAGATTTAGTGTTACTTCTGTCTTTGTTTTTCACTTAAACTGAATTCATTTTAACTGACACATAAGAATATAAATATTGTACACACTAATGGGGGAATATGACATTTCAATATACATGTGTTCTGTAATGTGCAAATCAGACTAAACTTACCTATTTCCTCAAATATCACTTCTTTAAGGTGAAAACTTACAATATAGTGTCTTCTAGCTTTTTGGAATAAACACGTCATTGTTGTTATCTACATTCACTCTCCTGTACAACCGCATACCAGAACTTCTTGCTCCTTTTAAAGAGTAACTCACTGACCAACCTTTCCTCATTCCTTCTTCACCTCTACTCTCTCCAGCCACATTTAATATTTTCTCTTCATATCAGAATCACGTATTTTTGAAAGGCAACAAAGAGCAATAGAAAAAAAGAGTTGCTCCCCCAGAGATTTAAATGTGGACAACTGGAGGTGGAAAGATAGCAGTTGCTCTGTAACTACAACTCAAGGCTATTTGAGAGAAGTCAGTACATATACTATGGACACAGCCATTTGCTCCAGCGGGATTTAAAGTCTGCAATGACTCAAGTATTTGCCTAAGGCATTGAGACTAAGAGAGAAATGAGTTCCACCATGTTAAATGTCATGCATACAAAAGTGTCACCATGAAGAAATCAAATAAAACTTTAAAATCTAAGATTTTATTTAGGAAAATAGTTAATCTCATCTGCTCCTAGCTGAGGGCATAAATTCAATGAATACAGAGATTAGAATTGGTCCCCAAAACACATGCTTCCTTATACATCCCAATTTCTCTAAAAAAGAGAAGTTACTGGACTTATGTGACCCCAATTTAAGGCTAGAAATAAGATTTGAGAAGAACCCCGAAAGATTTGCCACCATTCACAATTACAGACTTTTCATCTCCTCTCTGAAGAACAGTCTTCTCAGGCAACTGCACCTCCTTACTCACCCCAAAGTCATCTTCCTCACTCTCTTTTTTAGGTGTCTGCTTACCGTGCAGGTCTGTCATTTCTAGAACGGTGAGTTTCATCACTCTCCTTTGACTTTGGGTGTGTTGACTTAGCTGTTTTTGACTATGGACAGTAAAACAAACACAGAAAAAGATGAGATTTAGATGCATACCATGCCAAGCTCTCCTTAAGCAATTTCAAATTACTTACATTTAGTTGAGCAACACAGAATATTTTTATATACAGCCACTCAGAGGCAAAAGATTATGACCACAAAGGTAGGCTGAAGGCTCTCAGTGCAGCCAGATGAGAGGCAGTACACACACAAGTGGACATACTCACCAGCATACATGTGTCTGGCCATAGATTACTAACATAGGAGCTACACAGCAACTGATAAGAGCTGGAGGATATCCAGAGGCCTCTGAAGTGCTTTTCAATACCTGATTATTTTCTAGCCAGGCAAATAAAGCTCATGCAAGTCAGTTTTACCAACAGAGGAACTGTACCAGCATGAGTTATAGAATCTAGAAATCACAGAAGTCATGATACTTGCTGGAAATGTGTCTACCACACTCTAACTTTTCTAATTTACAATCCATAAAATAATTACCATTTCCTGTTAGCAAAGAATTGAAGTAAATACGGCTTACTTTCTGAAGCAAAAGCATTTGAGAATACTTGACTAAAATGATGTTTAAAAAAATCTTGAATTACTAAGAAAGGGGCTAAATAAACATAATTAGCACGGAAATAATACTTTCATTTAAGTCTGATTCTTGGGTAATTAAGCAAGAGGAAGTGGTAGAGCAATATTATAAACATGGTTTGTATGTCTTTTGTCTGGCAGCCACTGCTGAAACAGTGAGGCAGGACCAGAGACCCAAGGGAGGAATCTGTAAGAAAGCACACTGCTAAAGACCAACTGTACCATGAATACAGATCCTAGGTTACATGTGTCCAGGTCTAGTGCAAACTCCTTTCTAAAAAGCCTTTACTGTAGGAATTCTCTCCCTCTGCTTTTCTTTTATCCTATTTGGCCTTGTATTTATCAGTTGTCTATAATTTGTCTTCCTCTCATAATACACTATCATTCAGGAAGAGGTACCTTTGTCTTTCCTTGTAGGTTCAAAGCAGTGCCTTGTATGCAGTCACTGATGAGTAAAGTCTTTTAAAGTGACTTTGTAACCACCACATACAACAATCGGATAACTTTACAGTTTGTCAACTATTTCTGATAAATGAGGGAGAAGACAGCAGTCCAAACTCATGGTATAGAATTCTTGCATTGTAACAAGACAATGATTACAGGTAATAGATATGTATCTGTCAGTGTTCCATAGATCAAGTTATGGCAAAAAAGAAACAGACAGATGGTAGAGACAAAGGACAATACAACCACAAAAAGGAAGCAGTCAGAAAAAGAGCAGATAACCAAGAAAATTTTGAAAGCATGTGAAAATGCTACATTCTCTTATAATATATGAAAAGCATGATCACTCATGACCAGAAGCACCTGCATCTCAGTTGGTCTTAAATAGAATTTTTCAATTTAGCAATAATTTTTAGTTATTTTCAAGAAATCATGACTTTTCACAATGAAGGAACTTTTACAATTAGATTCACATAGATAAAACAGATAATTTGTATATTTGCCAAACTTATCCTAAAAGCAGAGCCTCCTTTCCATTTCTTCTATTTCTTTGATTATTAGAAATACTAACATCAACTATGTGCACACATAGGAAAATACCAGTCAATCTCAGTACTCTGTATGGAAAGGGAGGGGGGGACAGGGAGGCGGAGGGGCACCAAGTCTGTGTGCATGTATGTTATTGTCAACATGATTTACATTATGATGTGAGACCCTAATGCACCAATATATATAAAAAAAAAAAAAAAAAAAAAAACCACACTCAACCCACACTCTACCTTCCACTCAGAGTCATGCTTTTTTTTATCCAAAGATGACTTCTCCCGCTCTTTGGCTTTCTTGTAAGCTTTCTTTTCTTCAGCCATTAGAAGTCGAGCAATTTCCTAAACAAGATCCAATTAATATCATTACCTACAGAGTTGTGGGTAGAAAATTACTAGGATATTTCCAAAGAATATTGGTTAAACTCATTAACAGAAACATACCTCATCCTGGGCTACTTGAGCTGCTCTCATATCCACCTGGGTAGCCTGTGGTATGTAAACACACACACACACACACACACACACACACACGGAATAATTTAGTTGTAATCCATGTCGTCCATTCAAAAAAATTTTCTAAAACATACACTGGTATTTGAAACTAGTTGTGATTAGCTTCACTAAAGTTGGTAATCAGTTGGTATGCTTTCACTATTCAGAGGAGGGGCTTTTTTGATTAAATTCTATAGCAGGTTCTTAGAAAACTTTCAGAAATTTAATAATGCAGACGCAAGGATATGGAGTTCTATTGCCTATACTCATTCAATATGTAAAACTGAATACAACAGCCGCTCCCCCCCACACCTGCTTATTCACTGTGAAAACATTCCAGTACCCTCAGTGGATGCTTGAAACTGCAAATAGTTCTAAACCCAATGTACACTATGTTATTCCCATAAATGCATACCTTTGATAAAGTTCAATTTACACATCAGGCACAGTAAGAGATTATCAACAGTAATAAGAGAACAATTATAATAAAATACTGTAATACAAGTTGCAAATTATTTATTTCTGGAATTTTCCAGAAATACATTTGACTATGGGTAACTGAACCCATAGGAAGTGAACTGTAATTAAAGGGAGATTGTTCACATTGTCTTGATTTTTTTCTACCCATGAAAAAGATAAGTCTTTCAACTGATAGAGGACTACGATGCCCATCATGTAACCCCAAGATTGATTCCCCTCACAAAAAAAGCGCCGATTCATCTGAACTTTTGCCTGCCTTAAAATGTGCTCACCAAAAGTTCTTCTTCTTGCAATTTTCTGGCAATTTCAGCATCATACCATTCCTGATCCCTGTGGGTTGTTCGTGATGGAGTAGAGACAGCATCTTTCATCACCCTTGGCTTCATCCCTGAAAAAAAACCAAAAAAAACAATGCAATAAAGCAACTGAGGTTGTTTTCTGAAAAGTTGAAAAATTTAAGAAAAAGAAATTTATCTTTATGGCCTAATACTGACAATATTGCTTCCATACCAGAACTCAGTGTGCAGTATGTTTGAAACATGTTTTTCTCTAGTCATGGAAGTGGTGATGCAGATAACACACACATTTTAACAAAATTACCCTCCCAGAACTGCCTGGTAAAATCTCTCCCTTCCCATAGTTTTTTCAGCAGCAGATAGCCTTCAACAAAATAATGAGAATAAAAAAGTCCCTGAAAATAAAAAGAATTTAGAGATTTAAAAAGGTTACAGAATCAGAGTTTTAAAGAGGCTAAGCTGACAACAATGAGATGAGAGGCTTCCTCCTAGTTACTGCAGCCTGCATATCTGAGGGAACATTAACAGGATCATCTGCAATTTACATGAAAACATGTTAGTCAACCAATGGCCTGCAATGGCTTCTGCTCAAATGGTTAAAAAACTCACTTGACCATTCCCATAACTTTGACCCATCCTTTAATGTTAATGCTAAATTTTAGGAAGACATACCATAAAAGAAATATCACAGAACACAGTGACCTTAGAGTTCTATTCCTTTGGGGAGGAATGAACATAGGGACTGATAGGCAATTCTGCTTTTTAATATTGAAATGTTATTGTCTGTATCCCTTTTATAACTTTTAATTAAGGCAAATGTTAATGGCTATTCCAAAACTGTGGGTATTCTCTTCATATCCTTTTATAAATTGAAATTATTCAACAGTGAATATATTATATTCAGAAATAGAGCTGGGAGTGGTGGCACATGCCTGTAATCCCAGTACTTGGGAGGCTGAGAACGGAGGATCTCAGGTTTGAGGACAGTATGGCAACATACCCAGACTCTCACCAACCTAGTAAGACCCTGTTTCAAAACAAAACAACAACAACAAAAAAATTAAAAAGGCCTGAATGTAGCTCAGATGTAGAATGCCTTCTCTGGGTTCAATCGCCAGTACCACAAAAAACAAGAGGGGGGGGGTGAGAATATGAATATATCAAAGAATGAATATTTTGAATGTACTGAACAAAATCAGTCATCTGAAATAGTAACTTTTAGTACTTAGATCATAGAAGAGAGAAAATATTTACTCCTGATTGTCTATCTCTTTATAGCAACAGTTGGCAACCATGCCCACATACTAGAATCACCTGGGGATGCTTTAATGAAATACAAAAGTACTTGCCCCTACCCCCAGAAATCCTAATTTGAATAGCTTAGGGAAGCCTAGGCTTTGGGTACGTTTTTCCAGTTGATTCTTGTTTGCAAGTAACACTGCAACCACTAGTTTAGAATATTATATCCATCAAAATGATGATTCAGATTAACATGATTTTTTAGTAAAATGCCTCCCCACGCTTGATTAACTTGATCACACACACACAGAGAAAGAAATAAAAACTTAATGATAAGAACTTTGGTTATCTTGTGAAGCCTATTACCTATAGTTTTCAATCGAGTTTTGTGGCAAATTCAAAAGCCACACACTCATAAGTATCTATCTTTGCCACCCAAAAAGATGAGTAAACCTGGCTTTTTTAGCTTCAGACTTATAAGGACTTGATTACACAGACCACTTCAAACCATCTCTTCAGTTAATGAATCTTATGCTGGGCTTGGCCTGTCTTAAACTAAATTTCTGACTGGATGAGGACTGCAAGCAAACAAGTGGCATGTTCCCAAGATTGGAGCATATATAAGTGGAATATAAACCTCCCTGAATTATGATTAGTTTGGTCGCTTCTAGAAAGGCAGATTCTAGAGAAAAGTGAAATTAGCTAGGGAACTCAGTATTAGGCAAGATCAGCAGAAAAGATAGACTGCCATACCATACTCCAATCTACAGAAAAATGATGGCTCAATGAGCAGCCCAAAGTCTAGCTGAGGAGGATGGACTATGCTAAGCTTCTCCAATTTTCTATCCAGGGAAATCATAAAGTGGGATGTGCTCAAATTTCAAAACACCACAATTTCTCCACTATTACACTTTCTACTCTACAGAAGAGAATTAGCTGAGAAAATATTTTGCTTTAAATTCTATCAAAGACATATTGTTTTAAATTTTATCAAAGATGTAGTCAAATGAAAAGTTTTAACTGTTTGACAAAGTGATAAAATTAAAGAATTTGAGATCTCTCTTGGTCTCAAGTACTTAGAGGGGAAACAGTTTATTTAAACCTTTGCTATACTATTGGAATTTGCAAGTTTCATTTAATAGAAAATCTCACAGCTTGCGATGCTGGACTTCTGGACTGGCAGGGCTGCCCAATTGCTATAGGATCATATGTACCTGAGGGGACAAGAGTCTCTGTAAGTAAGCATAAGAAGGAACCAAAGATAGTACAGTGGAAGGATGACAATGTACCATTTTTTAAAAACTATTCAAAACACAGTTAATTAAAGTAGATTAAGAGAATAGCTGCCCTTATCTTGACTAAATTGGAATAAGTTAAATGATGACTCACTGATTCTTTGATATCATGCAAACATATTTAGTAGTAAGCCATATGACATATAGAAAATGTCCACATATATCTGACTAACAATTCACAGCAGAAAAGTAGATATTTTATGGCCCTAAGAGGTTAGAAGTTAACTTCCAAAAAGTTAAGCTGTTATACACATATAGTACAAGAGAGAAGTTACTTTCAAAGGCTAGGTATGGTTGCATTGCCCTGCAAAAACTAACCAAATGTATGTTTAATTCAGCCATTTTATTTTGCATCCCCTTCTCAACTGATTCTATAAATGCTGTTCGGCAAATGCCTTTAGAACTAGCTTTGCCATCTTCCTAGTTTCTTTATTATTAAGTTAAAGAAAATTTTGAGCCAGGCGTGGTGGCGCACACTTGTAATCCCAGCATTTGGGAGGCTGAGACCAGAGGATCCCAGTTCGCAACCAGCCTCAGCTACTTAGTGAGGCACTCTGCAACTTAGTGAGACCCTGTTTCAAAATAAAGAATAAGAAATAGAGCTGGGGGGATAGCTCGGAGGTAGAATGCCCCTGAGTTCAATCCCCAGTACCGAAAAAAAAAAAAGAAAATTTTGGCTTATGTTAACAACTTTAAGAACCATGATTTTCCCACAGCCATAATAAACACCAGTACTTACTCATTATATTTTAACATAATCCTCTGACCTACTCCAGTAGGTTTGCAAAATCAAATGCCAACAAGGCCTGGGAAGGTAAAATTTATGAAGCAAGCTAAATGTAAAATGACAGACAAAACCACTTTAATACCTACCTAGACACACTGTTATTTGAACTCTTGTGTTAGCAAAAGAAGAAGGAAAAAAAAAATTGCCTGTGTCGTAAGGGCTAACTATCCCTCAGAGCACATTTTTAAGGTTAGATTCACAGAATCAAAATCATTCCTCCCTTAAACTCCTACCACCTCAAAAATATCTTTCTAAATTTGGATACAGTATAACTTCTTCATAAACTTACTCCAGATAGATCATACTACTATCTTCTCTCTGCTCCCAGTTCCTGATTCAAGTCTCTAACACAGTATGTATCCAATTTGAAGTGTTTGTTCACATTTCCATTGTTTTGTTGCTATTTGCCTTAACTGGTAACTCTCTAGGGCTCAGATCCAAGCATAATGCCCACCAAGGCAAGAACATTCATGGTAGTCAGTATGGCTTATTAACTGAATTTTAGTTTTCATTATAACCAAGTCCTTCAATTAAAGAAAATGTAGAAGGAAAAACTAACTGAATCAACCTGAATCTGCAATCTAAAAACCAGTTTCCCAACCACAGTAGACTGATTGGGCTACAATAGGTTCCTCCTTGGTAATCCTCTCCCAATAACCATCCATCTCTGTAAATTTTCAATATGAATTTAATAAAACCAGGATAATGAATATGGTCTATTAAAATGCCAGATAGTACAGTGCTATGACAGTGTTATAGCCACAAGGAAAACATCTGCTCAGCAGGTTCCATACAATTATTGTGTCAAGGGAAGATTTCAGGGTTAAGCATCAGAGGTGCCAAAAACTTGAGGCTTACTGCTAATATTCACAGGATTTCTACACAGGTAAAGAACTTACCTCTATTGGCAGTTTAGTACACCAACTACAGAGTAAGAATTAGAGAAAAACATAAAAAGTACCTCATTTTAAAACTGAATTCATAATAAACTTTCTATTTAAATTTGCCCAAATTAACCCCATTTGAATTTTTAGGAAACAGCCCAGATGATTCTAATGAAAATGATCTGTGGCCCATAAGTTTTAAACATTATACTAAAAGATTACCTATCCAACCCTTCATTTTACATGATGAGAAAGATGACCCCTAGAAAATCAAGTACTTCCAGCCCTACCGGCAGGCAGTACTATTAAGACACTATCACCACATCTGGGTCCACTAAAGTAAAACCAGAAATTCAGCTCTGATTGGGTATCAGTCTCCGGGGTATGGTCTTGGCAAATGAAGACGTTTATCTAGGATGGCCATTTGTAACATGGACCTGGAAGAATCTTCCAAAAAGAGGAAAGGTACAGATATTTCCCTTGTCCTACAGACCTGAGATTAAGTACATATCTTTTATAATATCTGATTCCAGGATTTGTTTCAAGGGTATGAGTACAAACTGGAGAGAAAGAAAGGCTTCTTAAGATGCTTATTAGGTACATTGGTTTGTATGTATACATGATACCAGGCCTTCCAACCGGGCGGTCCTTTATTACCTGTGTCACGGAGGTGATGTGGCTCCTCACTCTCTGAGAAGGGAGGAGTCCTGGGCCTGTGTCTCCTTTCTCTGAGCTCACCTTGCCCAAGGTCCCTCCCATATACAGCTTCCTTGCAGTTAAGCCTTCCTTTCTGTGAAGGCTTGGGTGAAAATCGGTCTTGGTGTCGGGACTGTTTTCCCTGATTCCCAGTTCGATGGCTACCGTTAGCCTCCCAGTCATCACATTCAGTGCTCAAAAACACCTCACCACTGATCGTTGGGAGTGGAGGTTTCCGGAGCCTCTCTTGACCACAACGTTTCCTTTCTTGCTGCTCGCTGGTAATTTGGCGATCATCTCGCATTTTACCCCAGCTAGAGGATGGCAGGGATCTCTCTGATGAGCAATGTTCTTCCAGCTCTTCCAAGTTCTCCTGTGGATGTCTTGGTTTCTCCTTTCTCTGCTTCACAGTCTTTCCATCACTTTGGAGTCTATAATACCTTGGGTATCCAGAACCCAATTCCCTGGCCCTCCTTGACCTTGGTTGGTCTGAGTGGAGGTAGAGGGATGTGAAAAATAAAAATGTAGATTAACTTAGTGAGAGTATGAACTCATTACACAAGGAAAGTCAGGGCCCAAGTTTAACATATTTTAAAAATTTAATGGAGAAAGTTGCTTTTTCAACATAACAAACTGAGAAGAGGGGATGAGTATTTATTAGAATGGTCCATGTACACATGAAGGATTCTGGGTACAGAGCCAGAAAGAAACTAAAATGAAGTGAAATAACTTAAATCTGAAAGAATCTGATCATGATTAGGTAGAATTAATGGAGTACTTTCATATTTGCCAATAACAAGAATTATAGCTGTAAAACATTAAATTCTACCTTATAAAACCAATATGGAACTAGTATAGGGGAAAAAAGCAGAAGTTAAAGTAATTTCAGTTATAGGCTTTTAAAAATTCTTATTGAAAATGATAATATATCAGAATGTTGGTGATTTCTGCTTAGTTCTGAGAAATGGTCCACAGATTAGTGTTTCTTTAACTTCTCATGTGGCCAAAGCAAACATTACCAGCCACTTCAGAGAAGAGCCATACATTATAGTTCAATGTAGAAGGCAGAGTAGATGAGAGTTTTAAGTAAATAAATGGCTCTATTATCTTTTGATAATTCTGTTCTCAATCTTAGTTGAAACTTGGCAGAGCAATGTATAAACATGGGTCACTTTCTAAATATATTTTAAAGCTTTATATTATATTATTTGTATAAAACACAGTATGTGATAAATATATTAAGCCCCCAAGTTTAACACAAACTTCATGGGTGATTTTATCAGTGTCATGTAGGAAACAGCACACCATGAATGTGTTAAAGTATGAAAGGGAAGTGAAGCAATATGCATTTTGCAAGAAATATACTGATTTTTAACATTTTTTAAAAAAATCTCAACATATTTGGAAACAATAAAAAGAAATCCTAATTATATGGAAAATTGCTAACATAGTAAGATGTATTCTCTACTGGAATTAACCATTTGCTAAACCACATTTGAAATAGCTCAACAATTTGATGAGATGTAGAGGAAATAAAGGACTAAATATTTTCTTACTTTTTAGGGTTTTTTTAAATTACTTATTTGGTTGGTTTGATACTGTTGATCTGATAAAAAGGAAAAGAGCAAAAGGCAGATATGTACTAAATGCAACATGAATGCCATAGATTCCACTTGAAAACCTCAGTTTCCGCTTATACTTTCCAGAAGAAAAAGAAATTGCTTCAAAGATAAATCTAGATTAAAATCTATTTTCAAAATAATCTGTCCAAGTATTTATCTCTACAACTTATAGTTAAAATTTACAATTGAAGGCGGGTGTGGTGGTGCACGCTTGTAATCCCAGCATTTGGGAGGCCGAGACCGGAGGATCCAGGTTCTCAGCCAGCCTCAGCTACCTAGTGAGGCCCTCCGCAACTTAGTGAGATCCTGTTTCAAAATAAATAATAAAAAATAGGGCTGGGGGTATAGCTTGGAGGTAGAATGCCCCTGAGTTCAATCCCCAGTACCAAAAAAAAAAAAAAAAAAAAAATTACAATTGACATAACAGAACAATTACTCTCTGTGATTTAAAAAAAAAAAAAGCATTTGTTCTTTTAACCAAACTATTATTTTAAGTCTACTTGACAACTGACAAAGAATCAGTTGGTTGCTACAGTGAATTAAAATAATACCATTAATTATTAAATGCTGACAACATTTAGGGAATACCAATATGTTCACAGAGAGTTATGTGAATAAAGTCCATCTTTTAAACCCAGAAGAAACAGAAAGAGTTTTGTTCTGACATGAATTTGTGAGCCTGAGTTTATTTTTTTGTTAAAATTCCTCCAAAATAGCTAACTAATTGTACTGTTACTTTAGGAGATGGGCTGAAAGATTTGCTACAGAGCTTTCACTACATTTTCAGAGTTGACTGAAAATTTCTTTTTTCTCTAGTTCACTTATTGTGGTATCTTTAAACCTGGGGAATGAAAGAGTCAGGAATGGAGAATGTTTGAATCCTTTAAGACCCCTTGTAATGGAAGATTAAGATTTGTATGTTTCTAGAAACCAAGTTATTTGGCAAATATAATTAACTCCCTCATTGCTTTTACATACATTTAAATATATATATGCATGCCTCCATGTTTGTCATTCAAAATAAGGTGCTTAAATACTATATTATTAATATGTATAAGACATATATTAAATAATGTTTTTATTACATATTCATAATATATTAAAAGAATATTTTATATAAAAATAGAATTTGAGTTTACAAGTTCAACCAAATTACATTATTTCATCTTTTCAACATCTATGAAAAGACATAATTTTAGAATTCTATTTCACAGATTAAAATAAGGTTAGAGCAATTATGATAAATAATTTAGTTAAAATTACAATTGTTCTAAGGAAGAGAGAATCTGGACCAATTTTATGACTTCAAAGATCATGACTTAAAAAAAAAATCACAAATATGAGCACAGTACTGGATAAAAGGCTTTGAAAGAAAAACATGGACTCATAAATGAATAATGTGTATTATTTCATAAGTAATGCAAATTAGACAACGTTTTAGATAATTTCAAATTGATAGAAAGTTTATAAGCAATTATTTTTAAAAGAGTATTAAAATTTAATCAAATAAAAGCTGAAAAGATGACCATTTCTATAATGACACACTAGGATTATAATGTAACTAAGGCAAAAATCAAACCTTACAGAGAAGTACAGATGTGTTGGGAAAGGACCACTGCAGACAACATAAAGACTGCTTTATAAATATGAGATGAATTATAATATTGTCTCTGTGGAATCTAACTTGGTCTAGCTAAAAACATAAAAATGAGGATCAAATCACATGTTCTCCAATATATAATTTCCCAGGAACACCACAGCTAAGGCAAGAGAAATTCCAACATCTACACACACATACTCAGGCGGTCATTACTTCCTATTCTTCACTATATAATTAATTCCCTAAAACAGGCATATATACCATTCTACCCATTTCCAAAATAGTATTATATATATATATATATATATTTTTTTTTTTTTAAGGTTTCTTTCAGATGTCCCTGAAAAACCACTAGTCTCCTGTCCTAGACATATGAATCAGGGTGAAGGCACTCTAATCAAAATAAATAGGTTTAAGTATCAATTGAAGTTAGCATTGGCTTTAATAGAGTTGGGTTTAAATTTATACCTAGACCAGCCAAGATAGTGGCACATGCCTATAAGGCAGGAGGATCACAAATTCTTGAGCCACACAGTGAGACACCCCTCTAAAAACTAAAATGAAACAAAAAACAAAAACAAAAAACCCCCACAAACTTCATTATACTTAATTACCTGCCAGTCTAACGCTTTTACAGATTTAAAAGTTTAAGTTACTTTTAAAGCTGGGTGTGGTAGCACACGCCTGTAATCCCACAGGTACTTGGGAGGCTAAGATAGGAAGACTGCAGGTTCAATGACCAGTCTCAGCAACATAGTGAGACCCTGTTTCAAAAAAAGAAAAAAAAATTGGGCTATAGGTATACTTCAGAGGTAAAATGCATCTAGGTTCAATCCCTAGTACAAAAAAAAAAAAAAAAGATTTTTTTTTTTTATAATAAGCATGCCTCAGGGGGCAGAATTTAAAAATTCTTATATGTATACAAATTTATATATAACTTTTATAATGTATAATTTTATAAAATTAATATATTTTAAATGTAATTTTATATATGTATATGTATATATACACACACATATATATATATATCAGACCATACTTCTAAGATTTTAATTGAAGATAAAAAGTCTCTAGTATAGCAAACTATGGCGATAACCTTTCTTTTTAAATGACATAATATATAATTTCATCAGAAAAAGTAGCATAAGGAAAATGGTTATTTAGAAAGAGCAGAACATTTCACATATGCATCAAGCATTAAATAAGAAAATCAACCTGCTTACTAAATAGGTCACAGAGCTGAGTTCTACTGATTACAGTGTATTTAGTGCAATAATGTGACTAGTAGGATGATACTTAAACTATCATAATCCTACCATCTGCATGTGCATTCCTTTCATTCTACTCATTAAAGACAAACACATACTTACCTTTTGTACTGGAATTATAGAGAAACAGTTGATAAGTGGTCTGCAAGATCTTTGAGATCACTGACTTAAACACTTTTACTGTCTAGAAGTTGTCTTTAGGTTTTATTCACTGGTTTCCCTAAGTACGATCTTCATGCTTAACTTCAATAAACAGTGATACTTGAAACGATAGGAAATGTCTTTCATTTCAGAAATCTTTGAAACAGACTGGCCTATACTTGCAAATACTCATTTCCCAACACAATTTTAAAAGAAAGAATCACCACCACCACCACCACATCATCACTGTCATCACACCACAAAAGCAGGCACCACAGAAGTGAGAATTTCCCTCAGAAATCATTCTATATGGTAATCAAACAGTAAAGAAAGCATCAAAACCAAAAAACGAGCAATGCATCTCAGAATGAAGTATTGTCATCAGCAGGATAAACAGCTGGCCTAAGTTTAAAAGACAAGAAAACATGGAAAAAAGCTTTGTTACCCAGAAACTGATGCATGGTGTACCTTCTTTATTCATGTCAGTTGGCTAATCCAAACAGCACTGTCTAGACTTGTTTGAGAAAGGCTAAGTCCAGAGACTCATCCACCACTTTCCATATCCTGCTGTATGTACTTAGAAGGTAATAAAGCACTCCAGGAGGCTGCCTGCCAAATCTTACAAAGTCTTATTCAACTTTTAACATTCTTAAAAATGATTACCCAACTTAGAAAAAGATGAATTCATTAAATTAAAATAGAATTGTGCCACAAATCTAAATGTAGCCAGAGCCTGGGGATAAAACAAATGTTCCCAGGTTCCTAAGGTCATTTTATACTCAAAATGAAAGGGGTGTCTTGTGATTAATCTAAGGATAGGGTAGGTCATGATGCAGGCATTATTACCTCCATCTTCATAATAGTAACTATCTCCATAAGCATTGGCTCCAGAGAACTCTGAAACGTATTTCTTTCGCTTTTTCTCTTCCTTTAACTCCTTTTCTTGCAAAAGGCGAGCTATATCCTGCAAAGACAAGAGGGAATGGAAATAAACATTACCAGGGAATGAACAAACTCAATACAATGGAGTTGAACATTCTACTACTAAGCTGTATGGCCTAGATACATATGGCATAGATTCCAGACCTTCTGGCATTAATCTCATGCTATCCGAATAGCACATATGATTGCTCAACAGAAGTGGCACATGATTAGATAGTAAGATAGGTTTTTTAAAGATTTAAGTCTAGCCATTCTAAAGACATTCAAGCCTAGCAGTGTCTACAGCTGGTTGTACAACAGAATTTTTAAAATACCTATTCGTGAGCCCTTCTTCCAAGCTGATGATTCAGTAATTCTAGATGGGGAAGAACACAGTAATCTATAAAACTTGATAAAGTTTAAAGGCACTATGAGGGACACAGTGATAAATAACATTCCAATCCTCTTCCCCAAAAGATTACCATCCCTGTTTGAGTACAAAGGTGCATACAAATCACTACAATAAAATAATGAACTTGCAGGTTAAAATGTCTCTGGGAGTACAAAAGACAGAGTATTATTTCTGCTTAAAGGAATTACTGCAAGATTTTGCAATGTGTTAGGCTTTGAACAAAGAACTGAATTTCAGTAGGCAGAGTTGAAGGAGAGAATATCAGCAAAGTTATAGATGTTTTAATGAGATCTATCCAGGGAATGGCCAACAGTCCAACTAGAAAATAGAATGTGAGATGTTGCAATTCACAATAGCCAAATTATGGAATGAACCCAGGTGTCCATCAAAAGATGAATGGATTACAAAACTATGGGAAATACACACAATAGAATTCTACTCAGCAATAAAGAATAAAATAATGTCATTTGCAAGAAAATGGAAGGGCCTGGAGAACATAACATTAAGTGAGATTAGCCAGTCATAGAAAGTGAAGGGACATGTGTTTTCTTTAATATGCACAAACTAGGGAGTAACTGGTATACCAGAGGGACTCAAATAATGGAGGAGAAACCTCAGTGGAGCTGGGGAAATGGTCTAAGGGAAGGGGGAGCAGCAAGACTGAGGTTCATTATTGGAAATACTAATATCAACTGTGTGTACATATGTGAATATCCCAATGTGAATCTCAGTATTCTGTATGGGAAGGGGGAGACGGGGAGGTGGGAGGGAGGGCACCAAGTGCTGTGCATGTATGTCAATGTCAACATGATATACATTATGATGTGAGACCATAATGCACGAATAAAAGCACATAAAAAAAAAGAATGTGATATGTTGCAGAGAAAGGTAAGACCAAAAGAATGGTCAAAGGCTCCATGCCAGGTGCTCCTGACAATCTGAGAAAGTGTGGAGTCCACAGTGGAGGAGACGAAGAGTTACTAAAGATTTTGAGCTTGAGAACAACAATATACTGATCTAAGATTGTTTCCATGAAAGGCACATAAAATAGGATATAAACTTTCATGCTAATGTACATTTTTCTGGAGAGAAGTTCCATAACTCTCATCAGATTCTTAAAGGTTCATAATAAATATGAAAGCAATACTCAAAGGTACAGGTGGCAATAATAATCATAGATACTTGTTTATACTTACTTATAAGAAGAAATACAAGAAAGGCTTAGATGTTAATGACGTAAATCTGAAGCAAAAATTACTAAACTCTTCCTTTTGGAATTTTCCAAATCTGTTCAAATAAATAATACACTAAGACTGCAACATTACTTTAAAAAAATTCACCCCAGTGAATTAGAATGTTTTCACATCTGTGAAGAAACAACTGGGATGCTAAGGCTATGTAAAACAGATACAATTATCCACATCCCTAGATTTCTTTTTTACTGTTAATCAAAATAGCCTTACAAATCCAACTTTGTGTTAAATGCTCAAATTCAAACTTAAAATATATTAACATAATTAACATACTGACATATATATATATGTATCCACATATATATGTGTGTGTATACACACACACACACACACACACACACACACATATATATGTACTTGATATATAGTTTTTGGTAAATGATCTATTTAAAAGCCCATGCTATACAATGTTAGATAACTGAGTGAACATTTACAAAATAAAGGATACAATCCTACTCAACACAAGTATACTTTTCATGCATACAACTCTGAAATTCTAGTATTTTGAAGGGAAAAAAACCTATTCCCTACACTCAAAAGTTAAGATTATTCTCTTTCCCCTTACAGTTCAAGGAGAGATACTTTCTTGAGACATTAAAGCTGGGTATGGTGGTACATGCATATAATCCCAGTACTTGGGAGGCTGAGACAGGAGGATTGCAGATTTGCAACCATGCAGCCAGCCTCAGCAACTTAGTGAAATCCTGTTTAGAAAAAAAAAAAAAAAAAAAATACATATATATATATATATATATATATATATATATATATATATATATATATATGGCTGATGGTAGAGCTCAAAAAGTAGAATGCCCCTGGGTTTAATTTCCAGTACCATACACACATATTTAAAAAATAAAATAAAAAGGCATGACGAGACAAATAATAATAGTAACTATTAACGTGACTTTATTTGGACTTCTACTCTTTCTCAGTATAATGAAAACCAAACAATTCAAATCTTAAAGTGAAATGACATTGACTCCTTAATGCATCATTTTAATAAATCTGTGCACGTTTACTATGTGCAGCACTGGTGCCAGAACCATTACTTTTGATGCTTAACAAGGAAATATATCAATCAGTTAGGAAGAGAGATTACGGGAAACAAACTATCTGTCCCAGCCCTAACTATTATTTGTTATAGTAGAAGTTCCAAAATTTCTATAATGTTGGCCACTGAAGTAGAAAGAAATGCAAACACCTCCCTGAGTTGTCATGTTTACTAAGTACTCAACACTACATTTTCCCCGAGTGGTGTATTTTATACTAAAACAAATTTCCCTTGCTATACTTGAGGAAAAAAATACAAAGGAAAATGATCAGGCTCAACTGTCAATGGAAATTATTAAACTGTACTCCAGGGACCTTATAATTGGCTTCCTGATATTGAATTCAGTCCTAATGAATATATAGTAATAAGCCACTCTGTCAGTATGAAGAACTAGGGAAAAAAACATGAAATATGCTCCTTCTTTATAATATGTTAGCTAGTAAGATCAAAAAAGTGCTCTTTTTGTTGTTTTGTTTTTTATACTAGGGATTGAACTCTAGGGCATCTCATCTCTAAGGTATACCCCCTCCCTCCCCCCACCTTGCCCCTTCCTTCCCTCCCTCCTTCCTTCCCTTACATTTATTTATTTATTGTCCTGGGGATTGAGCCCAGGAGCATTCTACCTCTGAGCTACACCCCAATTCTATTTTTTTTAAACAGGGTCTCACTAGGTGGATGAAAGTCTCACTACTTGTTGAGGCTATCCTTGATCATGCAATCCTTCTGTCTCAGCCTTCCAAATACTGGGATTATAGGTGTGTGCCACCACATACAGCTTATTTTTTACTTTGAAAGAGAGTCCCACTAAGTTGCTGAGGGTCTTGCTAAGTTGCTGAGGCTGGCCTCAAACCTGTGATCTTCCTGTCTCAGTCTCTCAGGTACTGAAATTACAGGCATGTGCCACCATACCCAGCTAAGGAAATGCTTTCTAATCAAGTAGAATATAATAATCATTATTATTATTAATAAAATAATACATTTTAGCACTCAGAACTTTTTGTTCTTTGCTCAGCTCTTTTTTGAGTAATCTCGAAGGGCAAGAAGAAATGGTTTGCCTGCCTGAGCAAGGGAGGAATAAAGATTTAATGGAAATCTGCCATTATACTACTGGTGGGGGTTAGCACAAGTCACTTTTCCCTGTTTTCCAACATTACTGTGCAATGAATTCAGTTAAGTGACTTCAATATAACATGATTTCCTCAGAAACAAATTAAAGACGCAAGTTATTAGTCACTGCACTTAATTTAGCTAACCAGCTTAGTCACTTTTTATATAAACAATCTCCTTAATCTTTACCTTCCTTCCTGTTAAAGGTTAGGCTAAAGCAGTACTTTCCCAACTCTGTTGTAGAGAACACTGATCTCAAATGGTTCTCCAAAAAATTAAGTAGCACTCAAATGAAAACATGTACCATTATCTAACTCTTTAAAACTCACATTAGCATAATTTAAAACTTTGATAAAAGAAATCTATTATATTCCTGTAACCTCAGATATTCCAATTTTATTTTATGACAGCAAATTTATAAAAGAAATATGAACAAAATTAGTGTTCTACATAATATAACTTAGGAAAACAAACCTTCAACAAGTTCTTTTAAAGTCATCTTTTATTATTCTTTATCAGGTAAACTTATTTTGAGGAAATAAGCTAAAAATGTTCTATAGAAGAATTCCCAATAAGTAAATTAATTAATTAGAATGTAAATTTAGCACTGTTTCATCTTTTCTTCTTCTGATACCAAGCTTACCCAATTCTGGAAAATTTGAAACTATAACCATATAAGAAAGGCACAGTTAGCTGGGCATGAGAGTGCACATTTGTAATCCCAGTAGTTGGGAGGTTGAGACTAGAAGATTGCAGATTTGAGGCTAGCCTCAGAAACTTAGCTAGACCCTCAGCAACTTAGCAAGACACTGTATCACACACACACACAAAAAGTATTTGAAAAAAGAGCTGGTGTGTAGTTCAGAAGTAGAATTCGCCCCCAGTACCACAAAAAGGCACCATTAAAGATCGTTATAATGCTAGAAGAAAGTCATTTTAATGAAAACAGATGTTTCATTTCCTTCAAGGCATGATATGGATCAGCAGGGAATCATTCTAATAAGGAGGGAGGGGGAGAGAATGGGGTGGGAATTAGGGAAGGATTAAATGAGAGATGTGTGCATGTATGCCTCTACCAGCATGTACTTAACAAAGATGTATGATTACAATGCACCAATAAAAAAATATTTTAAAAAAAGATGAGTGTTCTAAGACAGGTATTAACATAATCAAGGTATAATAGAGTCCAGGGGAGCTTGGCATATCTTTCCCAAGGAGGTAACAAATTTTGAGTACTGAGTTCCTTACAGTATTTAATGGTTTATATGTTTTATATCTGGGTTATTTCTCTCTTAAGGTGTTCACTTCTATCCTATAATGGTAGTAGATTTCAAAAAGAGGAAATCTGTTTAAAAGCAATCAAAAGAAAATCTAAAAATGTGATTGTCAAATGACTGTCAGAGCTGGGCTTTGTGGCATACATCTGTAATCCTAGTACCTGGGAGGCTGAGACAGGAGGATCCTAGGTTTAAAACCAACTTCTGCAATTTAGTGAGATCCTATTTCAAAATAAAAAATAAGATAGGGCTGGGGGTGCAGCTCGGAGGAAGAATTCCCTGGGTTCAATCCCTCAGTGCCATTAAAAAAAAAAAAAAAAAAAAAAAAAAGACTGTCAGGAAAAAAAAACACTATTTCATTAGATTGCTAAATTAACTTATTAACTAGCACTTAACATATTAGACTTAACATATTAGCATTTAACTCAGCAGAGATCTCAAAGCAGATATAATCCCCAAAGAGTTTTCCTATAAAATCAGGAAAACATGCTAATGTCATCTCTATGTATATAAAATCATCAAAACTGGGGTAGGGAGAAATGACTCCCTCCCATCTCCCTTTCTATTGATGTAAGTGTAAATTTAATAACTAAAATGTATTCCTATTTGAGCTAGTCTGTAATTATTACCAATTTATATAAACACTATTTTATAACGTGAATTTCTAATCACCTAAGAGTGATATGAATAAGTAGCACAGTTCACACTAGATTCATTTTTTAATGTGCGTTGGTTACTAAGTTTATTCCTAAACAGTTCACATCATAAATGATTTCCAACTGTTGGACCAGTACCACAATCTTTCAGGACATTTAGCCAGGCAAAATGTTTACTTAAGCCAAAAATAACAGAAAAAAATTTATATGCACATATATTTGGAATAATGTTCAAACATACAAATATAGAGAGTCTCTCACACACAAATATATACACGGAATAACTAAGTTAAGTCATCTGGCTTTATTAAAAACACAAATGGTTATGCTGTGAATGAAGAGAAAGACCTCAATGAAGTCAATCCATACTTTTATTAATCACAAACTCATATAGTAGAGTATACTAAAGACCACAAGCCCCTTCAATAGGGAAATAGAGAGAAATTCAACCATTATATTTGTGATACTACATGAGAGATTTTATTTTAAAAGGAATGGAGGGAGGAAAAAGAAAAGGGAAGAGACAGGGAGGGGAGTGGAGGGGAGGGGGAGAAAAGAAGGGTGCTCATACTAGTAGGAAGAATAAATAAGAATAAAGAATATTTATTTATTTATTTAGCACAGAAATGCTACTTTCCTTACATTTGTACTTGTTAAAAACATTAAAATTATACCATAACAAAGTTAAAAATGCTAATTCACTCACACAAAGCTATGTAACAAACAATGCTGTTTAGAAAAAAAAAAAAAATCTCCATTCTAAGAAGACAAGAAATTTGGTCTTTACATTTGGTATTGGAGGGGTGGTGGTTATAAAACCACCTAAGACTTAGGCAAAAGTTCAGAGAGGAATTTTCCACAGTCCTACTGCTTGAAAGAGAACATATTAACTAAGCTGACTCTACAGGGAAGCAGAAGAACTCCAGGTCAGCTCATGAGTTAACAGGCAATGCTTTTGGCACTACTGTCACAGTCAGTCTCCTCTACCTTGGCAGCACACTGTTTCTAATAGACTATAATAAATAAACACTATCATTCAATGACAAATGTTAATGCATATTTTATTCATTTAAAATGGTAACATACTAGTCAACTAAGAGTCACATTTTTCTATGACAAAAGAACTTCTTGGCACAGTAACCGTCTTCTAATGTCAGATGAGAATTAAAAAGTCAAAAAGTGAATAAAATTTTTAAGGGTTAATCTCTTCTAGGCAAGAACACCCACAACTGTTTTTCTCATTTAGCTTATCCACTCTACTGGGAAGGGGGACATTTCAGATCAAAGAGTGGTGGAGGGCAAGCTAGTGGAAGGCCTAGAAAGGCAGGTAAATGCTTGAAGACCTTTCAAATATCAGCATCTTGGAACACACTTAAACCTGTTCAGTTTTTCCCTAGTTTTGCACTTACAACTCTGCATGAAAAATTCAGTTACAGGGGGCAGAATTATGGGGAAAATACCTCGCAGAACAGGAAAGAACAAATTTTAACTTCACCTGTACCAGAGGCTTCATATCTATGATCTCACTGAAACCTCACAATATCCCTCTAGGGCAACTAATAAGACTTGCCTATTTTGGAAAGTAAGGCTTTGCATAATTAAGGGAGATGCTGAAAGTCACACAGCTAAAAGTTAGAGTAAAAATTTACATCCAATCCAGCCTAATTCCAAAGTCTTCATGTTCTATGTTGTGTCCCAGTTTTCTGTTGTGTCTACTTAAGTCAGAAGCAGTCAGCCAGGAGACCTGAATCATAGAAACTTTTCCCTGGCATCTTATTATGTCTTGGAACTAGTCACTTCTTTGACTTAATTTCTTCATCTGAAAAATGGAATTAATCACTATACACGGCTTACTTTATGTCATATTACATGAGACTACTTATTGTGGTTGCTATGTAGAGTCCACATACCTAAAATACAGTGTTTTGGTTTCTCTATTTTGTTTTTCCCTGAATTGGGGGCAGAGGGGATGGATCACAGGACACCAGTAGTATTTGTTAGAAGTCAACTCATTTTCCTGTTATTTTTTAGATAGAGGCCCTCTTGTCTACAAAGTATAATTGCTCCTTTCAGTCCTTAGTTTCATCCCCAAAGCAGTCTTTACTATGGAGAGGCAGCACATCCTGCATGAAAGAGCTGCCTGTTATGATAACAAGGACCAAAAAAAAATCCATCATTCTTAATGCTTGCAGTTTTAATTATCACATAACCACAGTTTCTTAAACAAACAACTAAATACGCTCATACCAGGTGTCTCATACTCATCCTACACTGAAGAGAAGGGCTTAGAGGAACAAGGATGGCTCAGGAGGACTATCAGTGTATGTAGACCCATTTACTGATGACCCTGATCCCATCTATTAATAGGATGACCAGTTTTCTCAGTATAGTCCCAGTTTGTGTAATAATTAATAGCACCCCCTGGGAACCTTCAAAGTTGTTTCTGGCTGCATATGACAAATTCTGGTCCTCCTACTATTAAAAATGATAAATCATTTTATTCTCCATTGTAAATCAAGAGCGCATAATAGATGTTAGAAGGCAGACACAGAATAGATGTAAACTGAAGTGAACTGTTTGTATGCAGTACTACAAATATATAACACCAAAGGAAAAAATAGTCATCTGTAAATTCAAGTCTTCTCACAAACCAAGGACTATTGCTAATTTCAGTCATTTTAGCTTTAAAAACAACACAACTTAAAAATATATATACAGAACGAAACAAATTAGTAATATAAGGCAGCAGGTCAGAGGAAAAGTGAAAAAAATCAAGAAAAAGACAGTAAAAATAACACCAGCTCTTAGCTGCTCATGAGAGCTTAATCCCTGACTCTACTTTGGGGTCCACACAGGTCTACTCTCTCTACAGATGCAAAGATGACCCAGGCACAGAAACCTTTAGTGAGCTGAGTAGTGCTCCTAATAATTCATTTCTACCCAGAACCTCAGAATGTGACTTTATTTGGAGATAGGGCCTTTGTGGGTATAAATTAGTTAAGCTGAGATCATACTGGATTAGGGTTGGTCCTCAATCCAAAGATTAGTGTCCTAATAAGATGAGAGAATTAAAAAGGCCAACATGACAAAGGAGGCAGAGGCTGAAGTGATGCAGCTATAAGCCAAAGGTGGCCAGGAGTCACTAGGAGTTAGGAAGAGATAAGGAATGTGTCTAGGGCCTTCTGAGAACCCACATTGAGATTATCATCTTGGACCAGGCCAGTTTGAATATACAGTATTAGGCTGGGTAAGATTTATCTGCAAGTAGACATTCCAAAGGACCTGGTGTGATCTTTATGGTGTGGTCTTTGAAGTCTTCTCTACCCAGCAATGGCTAATCCCCCTTCCTCCAAGTTTGTCACATGTCTGCCTCACTGTCCTTCTTTATTTTAACTCATGACAATTGTTAGTTCCTGTGTTTGATTAACTTTTATGATAGCTTGTCCAAAGTTTCTATAGAACTAAGGTGCTGGCTACAGATAGGGAGAATTGTCATCTATCTCCTCCCTGACCCTGTGATTATTAAACTCTCTTAAAATTTTTATATAAGGCTTCATGTCGTTGTCATGCAAGAAGACTGCTGTTGAATTATTACAAAAAAAAAACCAAAAAAATAAATAAATAAAATAAAATATTAAATATATATATATATACCACATCTTTTACATGCACTAAAATTCATGTCTGTTCCTTATTGACATTTGAACTTATCTATTGTGTGATATAAAAGAGGGTTTGTTCAACAACAAAAAAAAGAAGACTGCTGTCAGAAAGCTGCCTTAAACAGCGACCTTCCATGGCAGGAACCACGGAATAACTTTCAGGAAGCTGTTTGAGCAGCAACTTTCCATGGCGGGACTATGGAGCAAGAGCATCTGCTAGAGGCAACATTAGAATGATTTCTTCTCAAGGAGAAACATCACCCTGCCCAAAGCTTGATTTTAGATTTCTAACCACAAGAACTATGAAAGAATAAATTTCTGTTGCGTTAAGACACCAAGTTTGTATAATTTGTTTCAGTCATTGTAGAAAACTAACTCACACCAAATTATTCGTTATCATCTCTCAAGACAGTGCCACTTATACAACTGATCAAGAGGCAATAAACAGTGGTCCATGGAGAACAATGCTTGAACTACTCCAAGTAAGGAGTCCTGCTGCCTGTCCACAAGCCAACAATGAGTCTCTGAATGCAAAAAGCTTTGACCCAGAGCTAAGTATCCCTTCCTCCATGAGTTGAAGGGTCATAAGTTATACCTCATCCTTCTTCTCCTGAATGCGTCGTCTCTCTGCCTCAATAGCCAGCTTCTCCTGAATTTCCTGAGCAATTTCACAATCTTGTTGTTCACTAAAAAATAAAAGTGAAAATAATATAAGTAACAAAAATAAGAAATAATTTTTCCTAAAAAAATACACAATTTGTAGAATACTAACAATGAGCCATTGTATATGCATATTTTTATCTCATTTAATCTTCATGACAATGACTTAAAGTGGGTTGATACTGTCATACTTTAAAGAGGAGAAAACTGAGGTCCTGAGAAACAATATCATTTCTTTAAGATCACAAAGAAAATGTGTGGCAGAACCAGAATTTGATCTGCAGACTCTGTAATGGAAAGCGCCATGCTATCATGTCATTTCCCTCTACTGGAGACATTCTACAGGAAGACAGGCATATTTTCTTGAGATTCTGTAAAGGCTCTATTGACTAGAAGACTAATGTCCATGAATAGCCAAATACAGAAAAACAGAAAAAGTTTGCAAGAAAACGCACTAAAATGTCAATGATACTGTGGTCACATAGAGGCAATGGTATGGCTTTGAAATGATTTTTATAAACATGTTAATTATCTTACTTTTCAGTTTCAACAATAAACATTAAAACTTTATACTTACAGGAAGAAAAAAAAGAATAAAAAGATTGTATTCCTCAGCTTCAGTTTCCAGTAAAAACTTCATTAGCAAATATCAGTTTTTTCACATGCCTAGCATGTGTGAGACGTTCAATCTCCAACACCACCACAAAACAAAATGACAAAGAACACTGAAAGTGGTGTATGCTTGTAATCCCAGCATTTGGGAGGCTGAGACCAGAGGATCCGGGTTCGCGGCCAGCCTCAGCTACCCTCAGTAACTTAGTGAGACCCTGTTTCAAAATAAAGAATAGAAAATAGGACTGGGGGTGTAGCAAGGAGGTAGAATGCCCCTGGGTTCAATCCCCAGTACTGCAAAAAAAAAAAGAACACAGAAAGTTGTAATACGGCTGCTACCACAGTTTCTAGGTTTAGATTACTTGTTTGCTTGTTTAATTTTGGAATTTGTGCATATGACAAAAATTTAAACACCTAGTATGGGCCAGGCACCATATTCAACACCGAGGATACAAGAATGAGTAAATCGTTCTCCTGCTTTGTAAGGCTAAAAATACATTCCGGTTGAAAAAGAAAGGAAGTCATTTTGATAAAACAGAATAGCACCTTTAAGATAGCACTTCTCACAGAAAATGAAGTTTGGTCCTCTCAGAAATCATTGCAAGTCTAGATGCATAAGTCTTCTGGTTTCAGGTTTCAAATAAAATCAGTAAGAAGCATAAAACTTTAGAATGTGATCTAGATACTGGGAAACCATCTTGTAGAGAAAGCTGTTACCTAGAAAGATGAACAGAACTATGCTCAGACTACCTAAAAAGTTACGGAAGCAGCTGGGTGTGGTGGTGCACACTTGTAATCCCAGTACTTGAGAGGCTGAAACACAAGAAGCGAAGGCTCAAGGCCAGCTTCAGCAACTTAGTGAGGTCCTCCACAATTTAGTGAGAGCCTGTTTCAAAGTAAAATAACAAAATAGGGCTGGAGGTGTAGCTCAGAAGTAGAATGCCCCCTGGTTCCATCCCCAGCACCACACATACACACAAAAGATAATGGAATAAAACTCCAATTGTGATTTATATATGTACTCTATTTGCTAAATAAACATATCCCCTCATTCTCCCATTGCTAAATGAACTTAAAATATTCAGAGAATCTCAGACTTCATTGTATATCCATGCTTAATGGCAGTCTTTTGCAATTAGGAGAATTGGGGGTTATGAGAGAAGAATATCTTAACTTCTCTGGAGGAACTGAAACCCAAATATTCTATTTTAACCAAACTGAGGGGATGAAAATTCTCATTTGTATAAGGAAATGGTCATTTTGAACATACTTGGAAATAGATGCAGGTGCAAACAGATGTGTTCACACATGCTAGTAAGTATGCACACACAATCCAGAAAGAGAACAAGACAGTGAAGATAGAGCACAAGCAAACTGATTTCAGGATCTGCTTATAGCATGCTTTCTTAGGCCATTTTATCCCAACAAAAAAACTTGGACTTAATGACTGTATGGCAGGTCACATGATATAGGATTTTTATCCAATCAAACCAAAGAAATGAAAACAAATTTCTGAGATATATATATATATATATATACACACACACACACACACACACACACACACACACATTATGTATATATACACATACATATATGTGTGTATGTGTGTGTGTGTGTGTGTGTGTGTGTGTGTGTATTCCTCTTCTACTTACTTATAATAAAGAATTATATATATAAAATCATGGTCTTAGTTTTCACAGATGTAGCTACCTGGACCTCCCAATGAATGTAAAATCTGTAAAGGACTGAAGCTGGGTGTGGTGGCCTATGCCTGTAATTGTAAAGAGGTTGAGACAGGAGGATGCAAGTTAGAGGACAGCCTCAGCAAGTAGTAAGACTCTCATCAATCCACCAAGCCCTTGTTTCAAAATAAATATAAAATAGGGCTGGGGGTTTAGCTCCGAGGTAGAAGCTAGAATGCCCCTAGGTACAATCCCCAGTACCAAAAAGCAAACAAAAACCAAAAATTCTGTGTAGGAATAAGAAGCTACTAACTATATGCAAGGGAGTAATAAATGGGAAAAAAGCAGAAGCACAGCAGAAAAGGCAAATTCAAATAAAAAGGACCAGCTAATTATACAGTACCATGAGGAAGTAAAACTAAGTAAAAAAGAATTAGTAAGCCTGACTAGACAGTAGCCCCAGGACCCAAAATCAGTGAAAGGTTCTAGTCCATTAAAATCTGCAGCATTTCGCCTTTCCCATGATGCCCAGCTGCCAAGACTGCCAGGAAGCAAAGGCTGCAAGACTTCCTTTCTCACTTACTAAACACTTTCAAAACCTTAAAGTCCTAGGAAAAAAAATAAAAAACAAACCAAAAATATTGTTCTCTCATTTAGGACCTAGAATATATCCCTTTTCAATCCTCATTTATATTTTAAAGTTATTTGTCTTAATTTCTGAGTAACTTCATCACACTCACTATCATTTCCTAATTCAGGATTTTAAACTTCTGCATCTACCTCAGAATTTGCCTTACTAAAAAAGAATTGTGAATAATATAAAGAGAGGTCATTCAGAAATTGGAACATTTAGCTCTTTCTCCCCTTACCTCTATATGTAACACTGAGCCTCAAAACATATTCAATCTGTCTCTTCCTCTTTCTATCTCCATTACTACTACCCTCAGTTCAACCTTATCATGTCTTAATTTGACCACTGTTCAATACCTACCTTCAATCTCTTCCTCTCCAATCCTTTATGCACCAGTCTGCAGAGTAGGTCCCAAAATGCTAACCCAAAGCTCAAAACTCTTTTAATGGCTTTTTATTCCATAGAATATAAAAATCTATGAAACCTCAATTCCTTAATATAACCTACATGATCTTCTAGGTCCAGCTTTTGACTTTTTTTTTTGGTCTCATCTCCTACATCTCATAACCCTAACCATATTCTCTGCTCTACCAGTACTCAGCTTATTGCAGATATCAAGAGATGCCAAGGCTTTTTAACCTCGTCCCCTTATGCATCTCCTGCTAGAATGGTTTTCTCGAATTATCACTATAAACTCCTAATGAATCATCAAAGTTCAGATTAAACACATCAACTACCCTGTGAAGCTTTTCTCTTCACAGACATGAAATTTATAATTAGACTCTGTGATGCACACATGTATCTCTAGATATATAATGCACAGGGTATTTTTCTTAGGCCTTTAAACACAACCATGTCTTGTTCATCTCTGATCTCATTGCCTTTCATGGTGCCAAGTTTGACAAGACTATACAAGTGTTTATTTACAAAATAAGGAAGTTTAATAAAATGCAGAATAAAGTCTCATCTACAAATAAATAAAAAAGAAATCCTTCCTCAAAAGCAGCAGAAATGATAGCCTATGCTATTTTATTTGAACAGGATACTAAAACAAATAAGGGATCTCTTTATCCTTCACTCGTTCCTCTCAACATTATATCCCATGGTTAAATCTACTATTAGAAGATTAAGCTTTAAGAACACTCTCAAAGAAGCTTAAAAAAGTCTCAAAAAAGTCACTGTGCTGGAAGGACCTCAGAAATGATCATTTCCATTTATCTACCTTTTAAGGGAAGAGACTGAGTTTGGTCAGATGTTGAAGTTGTGAAGAGAACTGAGTATACAATTTAGTTCCTTCCAGAACATTATCTGTTTCTTGAAAAGCAAGGGGCTCAAAGAAAGAAAGAACAGCAAACACATCTAGGAAATAGTAAAGGAACTCAATACAACTCATAAAGTTCTCTGGTGTCTATTATTTCACTGGATCCCCCAAACAAACTGTTAGGTAGAGAGAGGGGGAGATTATATCCCAAATTATAGATAAGAAAAATAAGGTCAAAAAAGTCAACCAATTGGCTCAAAGTCATAGAGCTACATGTTTAGAGTTCATACCATGATCCACATGTCCCAAAACCTAGTCAAGTATTACAATAACAAAGAAAAATTTTCAAGTCAATGAAAGCTATTGGATAGTCACTGTAGGATCTGTAATCAGCAGTGAAGGAATCAGGGGACAGGAGGAGGCTGCTCTGCTGCCCTGATTATTGGCTCCACAGACATTTCTGACATCACTCCCTCCCACTCCCGGAGTCCTCACAGGTCTTTGTAGCGCTTCTGGAGCTGAGCCTGGGCCTTCAGATCTTCCTCTTGGAGCTGTTTAGCCACCTGAAGATCATGCTGGACCAAACGGTTTCGCTGAATGTTTGATGCCAAATGATGCTCAACTGAGATAGAATGATTAAAGAGAAGAATTATGACACTTTAACTTGTTAGTAATTAACCTTGTACTAATTTAAGAAGAGCTTTACCGTTAAAAAAAACCTTCACATCCACCACTTCATTTTATGTTCTCAACAACTGTATATAAGCAGCACAAGAATAGGTATTCCATTGAATTTAAAAGAGGACCAAAAGGATTAAATAGTTTCCTTTTGATCATATGATAAAAAAGTGGCAGTGTCGGGACTTGTACACAAATATCCTAAGCCAGGGCCAGTGCTCTCTCTGTTACCACGTGTGGCCACTCTATTTTTAATTTTTTTTATTGACACATAAATTAATGACACGCAAATTAGGAACTCACAAATACATACATAACATAGATTTAATTTCCATCAGAACACTGTATAAATATTCAGAGAAATCCACAGTGTGATCTAATCTAGACATTACTCTTGCCTGGAAAAGATATTCAGGACTCTATTCTGACATAACCTAGATACATTTATAATCATTGCTTTTCCCCTTACAACAAGGGAAGGAAAAGGTTCAAGTCCCTTTTTTTTTCCCATACCCTCAGCAAACTTGTAATTCCTAACCATCCATCTGACTTCAAAACACTCAAAAATTCATTTTTTACCCAGATGACATTTGCCTAGACAAACATTTC
This sequence comes from Graphiurus murinus, assembly GCA_004027655.1. Taxonomy (NCBI): domain Eukaryota; kingdom Metazoa; phylum Chordata; class Mammalia; order Rodentia; family Gliridae; genus Graphiurus; species Graphiurus murinus. The sequence goes on along the minus strand of PVLC010001300.1, from coordinate 57,347 downwards.
AGGATGAATGTGAGGTGTGGCCTAATGACTGTGATCTATCTCTACCTCACCCTAAGAAACCCGCCTCAAGCTACCACTAAAAAAGGAAAACTGGAGGTACATGAATGAAGGCCATTACTCACTCTCTTGTTCCTGCAGATTGTGAGCCAGGGTGTGGTCCTCCAGGACAGCGAAATCTCGGCACACTGCAGAGAATGAAGAAGGAAGAACAGGCAGGAAGGCTCAATTAAAAGAACCTTAACATACAACAAATTTTGTTTACTTCAAAAAAATCAATTCTTATATTCTGAGAAGATCAAGTTTCCACATAGTGGCTAGTCAGTGCCAAGCACTGGGTGTCACAAAATATAGTTAGCTGATCCCTTGTCTGAGGTGAGGATATTAACCAAAGCATCAGAACCCAGGGATCCAGAAATTCCAACTCCCTCTGCAAGGGGAGGGTTAAGTACTCATGAAATAACAGAAGAATCAGCAATGCTTTGTATATCGCTGCTGAGAAAGAAAGCTATGCTTGCATGATCAGAGGGGTCGAGAGAAATCCAGCCTGTGCCACAGCCATCTGTGGTTCAAGGGATCCTCTCCCAGGAGAACTATGTCTATCCTAGTTTCCTTAAGGAAAAGCACCGACTTTATTAGTCCCTCGGGGAGGAACAGATCTCTACTTCAAGAATAATTACATTCTTTAACAGATGTACCCTCTAGTACACAAGTTAGAATTTGATCTCTAGGTCTGTCTACAGACAGAATCTACAAGCCCAATGAAAATGAGAATCTCAGAGGAAATCAGGAATCTATCCTTAACTTTGGCTCCATCTGAAGATCCAGGAGAGAGCATTTGCTGGCCTATTTTCTTAGAAGCAAAGTGGGAAGGGATGGTCTCCAAGATCCAGCTTATCACAAACTGCAACTTAAACTCCTGTTTCTTAAAAGAAACACACAAATAACAAAACATGAAGGACTTATCATGAAAATTGCTGTTTTAAGGACTTGTAGGGGGAAAGTTCTCACTCTATTCCAAATATATAACTCATATTTAAAAAAAAAAAAAATCCTCAAAACCTCAGACTACTACAATGTATGGGACTCATGAAACTTTCCCCAAGGCTTATGAGAAGTTACAGATCTCTTTCAGCATTGCTGGATTTGCCTATGAGGACATGTAACTGAAACAGAATGAAGAATACTCCCTTGCCATCTCAGCATTTAGGTATATTCACATACAGATCATGAAGTCGTATACCTCACTGAGATAAAAAAAAAAAATACTGGGGAGAAATCATTTTTGTCCAATAATCATATTATATTGAATATGACTTTGCTCAAAATAGCTACAAAACCATAAATTCCAATAAAAAGTTATGTTCTTTTCATTAGATATATTCTCAGAAAAACTTAGGAACTTGAGGCCCACATCCAAGTCACTTTATGTGAGAGTGCTTTCAAGATGAACTAGTTAGGTGAAAAACCCAAGAAACAGAAGGAAGAAAGGGGGTGATATATCATACACATTGGTGACATGGCTAAAGATCAAGCCCCAAGCCAGTAAGAATTCTTCCTTTCTGTGACAGTCCTCCCTGACTCTAGGTAACACATGGTCAGAATAGACTGAGAGAAGAAATTCTATATTAACCATCATGTATTCCCTAAACACTTCATCTAGTTAATAACTAATTTTTAAATGGATAGTATTGGGGATCAAACCTAGGGTCTTGCATATGCCAGTCAGCAAGCTCTTTATCACTGAACTACATCCAAGCCCTTTTTTTAAATTTTATTTTGAGACACAGTCTCACAAAAGTTGCCCAGGCAGCCTCAAACTTGCAATCCTCCTGCTTCAGCTTCCTGAGTAGCTAGGATCATAGCCGTTCCATACCACGCGTGGCAGATTAATGTTTTTTCAAATCATGTATGCCAAGCTATTATTAAGTCATAAAAACAATTTACTAAGTCTGAGACAAGCATTTTACAAATGACTAGACCAGGAAATAACAGAGTGTATCACACATAGTACCAGAGTCTATCACTTGGAGAAACTATTTTTCAGTGTTATATACACACCACAAAAAACATACAGGCACGAAAATGATATGTACCAGGTCACAATGTATAACATTTTCATTCTGTAGATTAGTTTAAAAAAAAATTAAGGGCTACTTCACTTATGTTATTAGATTAGCAAGTTATGCTAAAAAATATGTTTTAAACGTCATGCTGACTATAATAAAAATTTAAAAACTACTGTAGTTTTCCATGTGAAGAATCTCATGAATGACTGCAATGATTTACATTTTTAACTTTAGTACATTAAAAACACAAATGTTTATGAATAGATATATTTGTGATTTAAAAATTTTAAATATATGATACTGGCACAAACTACACTCAAAATAAAGGTTATCTTCAGAAAGAGAAGGAAAGGGGCATGAGTGCTTTAGGTGAATATGATATTCTACTGCTAAAAAACACCATAAGCCACGAGTGCTGGTGCATGGCTATAATCCCAGTACTTGGGAGGCTGAGACAAGAGCATGGCAGATTCAAAGCCAGACTCAGCAATTTAGCAAGGTTCTCAGCAACTTGGTGAGACCCTGTTTCCAAATAAAAAATGCAATAAGGTTGGGGATGTAGTTCTAAGGTAGAATGTCCCTGGATTCAATGGTTCAATCCCTAGCATGATGATGATGATGATATAAAAAAGAAGAGAAACCAAAGTGTGTGTGTGTGTGTGTGTGTGTGTGTGTGTGTGTGTGAGAGAGAGAGAGAGAGAGAGATTATATTAGATTAGATTAATAGATAGATAGATAGATAGATAGATAGATAGATAGACAGATAGGCAGGCAGGCAGGCAGGCAGGTTGAATCCAGAGGCATTATACCTCTGAACTATACCCTCAGTCTTTTTTCTTTTTAATTTGAAACAGGGTTCCACTATATTGCTGAGACTGTCCTCGAACCTGTGGTTCTCAGCTTCCCAAGTACTGGGATTACAAGTGTGTGTCACCACACCTGGCTTAAAGCAAAATACTGTCTTTTTCATTTGAGTGGCAGTTTCTGAGTCTTATTTTTTGTTTTTGTTTCTTTGCAGTGCTAGGGATTAAACCCAGGACTTTGTGCATGCTAGTCAAGCCTTCTACCAATGAGTACAACCCTAGACCATAGCTCAGGTTCCTGGGTTTCTATATTTCCTGTGCTTTTGGTAATGTTTTATACATTACATTTTTAAACTGTGATTAAATGTAATTTAAAAAAAAAACACTTCTTTCATTGCATTAACAGTCTATGTTGCTAAAGCACAAACAAAAAGACATGGTTTGGCATGTCATGGCAGGTGTAAGAATCGCTGATCACTTTAACAACCACTCTTTTTAGTTATTGTTTCATATCTAGAAAGCAGGACTGAAGTATATTCAGTTATTGTGAATTCACTCTGAATCTTAACAGAAGCTGAACTGGTACCCACAAGGTATGGGCAGGGGTGGAACTTAGAAGAGGATCTAGAAGATCTTTAATAAGAAGGCATACACCCATACACAGAGAGAGAGAGCAGTAGTCAAATATACTAACTTATGTAGCACTTCAGTGTTTACTAAGAGCCTCCAAATAATCTCATGTACACTGGAATATTATTTGCCAAATCTACAGTTTCTTCCCCATCCATTCTCCTTCCTTTCAAGATCTTCCTGTTTTCAGTGTATCACTACTCTAAAACAAGCTGGGAAACTGACAAATCCAGTCAGCTTCATAAATCAGTAACCTGACTGAAGTGACAACACCTGAGAGCCAGGGCAAGTTGTGAGCCTAGAGGGAACTTTGCTCCTTTCCTGATCTATTTTACTAGGATATAAACAACATAAGTTGTTCCAAAGGATAAAGAGCATGAACTCCTCTCCCATCTTTCCCTGCAGGTAGGTAAAGAACTGACACATGGGCTTTCATCCTCTCACTTCTCAAAAATTGTTCCTCTCATGTTCATTTCACTCACCCAGAACTCAGGATAATCTTGCTACAAGCCAACCCCATCATTGTTTTCTACTCTCCTACCCTGCAGCTAAAATGAGCTTCCTCACCATAAGCAATTTCACAACTGTTCTCTTGTTCCTACCCAGACCCCGATGGTCCCTTTGCCGCATTGAGACATTTCCTCAAAGTTGGGATGCAGTCATTTAGTCTCAATCACTAAAAGCCACACAACTCTGCCTCCTTGCTTAGAAAAGCATCAACAAAAAGAAATGCATTTTGTTCTTCAACTGGAGCACAGAGCTGACTACCCATCCAGGTACAAACTCTTCAGGGCAGGGGCTTTGTGGAGGTATTCTCTGTGCCTTTTCCACAATGAGCACTAGATATAGCATACAGTAAGACCAGGAAATGCTCATGAATCCATAAAATTTTTAAAAAGGTGAAGAAAAATTGATCAACAAAGTCAAAGAATATACGTTCCACAGACAAAAAAAAAAAGTCAGATAAAATTAAGCTCTGCCATTATGACATAATCAGACTTGGAAATTTTGTCATATATCATTTAAGTAAGTTACATAAAAACTAGAACTTTCTTCCATTTTCATTAAGTTTGAGAGTTTAATCTAAATATGTATGTGTAAATATACAGTAAATGTATTTACATTAAGCCAAATAAGTCTCAAAATGTCTGCCATAAATATATTTATACATAGATACTCTACTTGCCTTGAAGAGAAGGACAATTCTCATTCAGTTATAGATTTTGTCAAAGTACACAAATGGTATTATATACACTTAATAATTACTCACTTATTCAACAAACATGAGCTAAGCTCTGTTTTAGGATAATTCACTTCCAAACCATCAAAGAGGTAGAAGTGGAGGCCACAGAAAGTTAAATAGTATAATATAATGTGACAGATGTTACACAAAGACTTAAATTCTTGGAAGGCATAATACACAGGTGAATTATGCTAGTCTCCAGATAGGTCTAAGGAATAAGGGTGACTTGGATACAATGTATCAAGAAATCTTAAATAACTAACATGCAAAGAAGATTTCAAATAGAGGTTAAGACTCCTATGGGCAAAAATGGTAAGCAGTTACAGCAGACAGATCTCTGCAACTTAGTGAGACCCTGTTTCAAACTAAAGAATAAAAAATAGGACTGGGGGTATAGCTTGGAGGTAGAATGTCCCTGGGTTCAAACCCCAGTACCGAAAAAAAAAAAAAAAAAAAAGACAAAAATGCACAGGAAATCCTGAAGTACTGCATCCGGAAAGTACCCAGAGGATTCTTCAAAGGGAATTACAGCAAGAGATAAGATAACAAGGCCCTGTTGCTCTAAGCTGAGAAACAGATTCTTTATCCCACAAGCATTCCCGTTACACAATTTAAATTTACATGGCATGCACCAAAGAAAATCTGGTATGTACCACCACACACCACCACAGGACAACCAAAAACTACCTTCCATACATTTTCTTTTCTCATCATTTCTTTCCACATACATCTGCTTGCCAACTTTACCCTTCTAGCTCCAGACACAGCCCAGTCCCCAATTCTCCCTACTAGTAATTGTGGGGTTTTCTATTTACATAGTTCCAGAACTACTTCTTTTACAGATTACCACCCTCATTTGCTCTTCCCTTGGTAATTAGTAGGAAAACAGAAGCAAAACTTCTATACTCTATCAACCAACAGGTTAAAGGAAAACAGAAAATGAATTCTGTCCCCTAAAATTCCAGTTAAATGAAAATAAATTTAAAGTCTTAAAATTGTGTATCAAAAAAAGTTTTACTTGTCATTAAAATACCAGATCATGATTTCCTCAGCTTTCTATTAATAAGTAAATTACTATATTTTACATAAAATATTTAAGACTTATTTTAGAAAGCTTAAGAAGCAAGTTTCTCAACTCTTCCTCACTTAGAAACAAAATATTCTTCTTGAAACTTGTTTTAGAGAGGTGAATTAAATTTTGAGGTGATAGAGTAAAACAGTCTTTGTATCCTTCTTTTCTTTCATTGTCTTCTTTTCTTTAAATGTGAAGAAACAAAGGTATATCCTATTACCCCTCACACAAATGCCCGTATGTACACAGGAACACAGCCATCCCCCCCCACACACAGTCTCTCTAATGGCAAGGAGGAATTTTGTTTACTCTTCCACTAAATGAATATATGCTCACATTTAACTAATAATCAAGCACATAACCTGTATTCATACTGGCATCACTAGTGAGAAAAAAAATTTAGTGAGGAGGACATTTTGCTAAACTAATTCTTCTGAAAAGCTTAAAAAGTCCTAAATGAGAATTAAATTTTCCCTGTTTGCAAGAACTCCCTCCACTCCCACCAACAGGTTCAGAATACTTAAGTATATATCACCTAATCACCCTATACAACCAAACCCAGACATTTTCTTCCTCAGGAATAATTACGTAATACTCTCATACACTGTCCAAGCAATGTGCATATCCTCACGTCTTTCTCAGTTAACTCCATGCAAAGTAGAATAGAAATTTAAAGTTGCTTCCCTTCCACCATTCTTTTATCCACACACAACATTTTCTGAAAGGACAATAGCTTTGACTCAATCTTGACAAGCTTCCATCCACACAAAAAAATGCCTAGATTAATAAGACATTCACCAGAAACTATTTCATTCAACTGTGTGTTTTCCTCTTATGAAATGGTGCAATGTTAAGGATTTTCTTATTTTTATATATGCTGTTAGTATACACTCACTGCTATGAAAGCAGGGATTGTGCTTGTTTTTGTTTATTCTATATACCTGAAAACACCCTGTACAAATAGGAAGATATTCCAAAAACATTTTGCCTTGAGAAAGTATGACAGACAACCATAACTGACATTTATGTAACACTCTATGGATTACAATGCAATGTACTTTCAAATTTATTCCTCTTAACCATCAGAAAAAGGTTTCATGAACATCCTCATGTCATTTATAAAGAAACTAAAGCACAAAGAAGTGGCTTGAATAAGGTCATCCAACAAATAAAGACAGGGATTGAAAATTAAATTCACCTATTCTGGCCTCAAATAATTCTGTTCCAAGAACTGGAAGAAACTGGTATGTGTTTCAGCATGGTACTATTAATTACTAATTAAAATAAGATGAATGTTCACTAAGTTCTTTGAAATGAAAAACGAAATTAAATTTTGGTACATGTATTCAAAAAGTGGGTTCTGGGTCCCAAACAAAAATGGGAGACAGTTAATTTTCTCACTATCTCCAAAGAATAGAGTTCTAGCAATGACAGTTGGCCTAACTTCACTCCTGAAACACAAGAACAGTAAAAAGTTCCTTTCGTTTACACAGTGTTAACAGACAATCTACAGGAAAAACTGTATGGCTGGCTGTGGAAAATTTCAAACAACCTGCACCAATCTCTCTAGTCCCTGAGAGAATCCTAAAATACCTAGAAACATGCTCTCTTCAGCAGGTGGTCAACTGTTCGTCCCTCTGAGCCACAATTAAACACATCACTCATTTATAAACACATTTATAAAGAAATGATTGTTCCAAGATTTAGAATAATATGTCTAAGAACATACAGATAAAAAAGTGGCAATGCCCAGATTGGAGTCCATTTTATGAAAAATGTACATATACATGAACATATTTGTTAGGCTAAGCAACAAAGATGCTTGGAATGTACACAGCATTTTGAAGCAGAGAGGGCAATGTGTGCTGAGGTGCTGGCAAGATCCTGAGTATTTGGAGCCAGTTTTTTGAGTCACTGGTGTGAGAAAACTAGCCCATGTCCTCAGAAGTCCTTTGAGGTTGCAGGCTGTAAAATAGTCCTAAAAATTAGAAAATGTTAATAAATTAAGTAGAGGGTAAATGGCAAAAACAAGTCTATGTTAACAGGTGAAGGAAGGAAAGAATGAGTGAATATCGGTTGGTCTTGAGAAATCCTGGCAAAGAAAAGACATTTTCAGGGTTCATTATACTGTGATAAACATTACAGATAGATAGAAAACTATCTCTTTCATTAAAAGCTCTCCAAGTACCAGAACAGTGTAATTCAGGATCCTCTACAAAGTTCTTCCAACATCTAATCTGCTAAAGATACCATCTTGTTTAGAGCACCAACCTGCCAGAATCTCTTTAATCCCAAGAAAATATTTTCAAGAATAAAGGTATTAAATAACATTGAGGCCTTTTTTCTATTTTATTTTTTATTTTGAAACAGGGTCTCTCTAGGTTGATGAACCTCACTACTTGCTGAGGCTATCCTCAAACCTGCGATCTTCCTGTCTCAGCCTCCCTAGTACTAGGATTACAGGTGTGCTGGTCCACCATACACAGCTCACATATTGTGTTTTTTAAGTTTCCTCAAATATTTCTAAATTTCTGTCACTGTTCATAAAAAGATGTTTGACTCATCACTTTCTTACAATTACGACAAATGCAATCCGTGTGTATTATTATCTAAAGGGGTTTTAGTAGTTGTCAAATCCAGCCTTATTTTGTCCAAGCAATCATTTCAACTCCTCTTAACTATTTCAGCAACAGGAAGCAGGATTCCTTTCAACAGAGCCCTTTTTCTTTTTCTTAAATAGGTAAAATGGTCTTCAGAAAAACAATCTGCTAACTTCTTAACCTTGGGGCACTCACATTCCATAGAGTGTATGTGGGTATTGTGTACAAACCACTGCACTCTGAAGTCTGTTGTCTTATATATCCTATAGATGACCAATCCATGCACCATCTCACCCTTGTTATGATATTCTTAAAAGTACTCTCCATGTTATAAGCAGAGCCCAGGGCTGATTTTGTGAGTCACAGTACATACTCTGACTATAGTTGAAGTATCTGACTTTTCAAATTTATTTTACAAACTACAAAAAAAGGTAAACATGAAAATCCTAATATTAAAAATAGATTGTAAGAATAAGATGTAGATTATTTTCCCGTTTAAACATTACTATATTTTTGAATTTATTTTCCATGAAGGGGAATCTTATCCTTTTCAAAATATTTTATAACAAAAAAGCAAGGTATATTGTTAATCTAATGTAAGCATCTAAACAGTGAAGCAATAAATATTTACAAGGAAAACAATCAGTAGCAGTAGCAATGCTTTACTGATTCAACTTATACTGTTTCTTTAAGGCTTAAGAATGGAGATTTTATATTTTTATGGAAAAACTATACAAATAAAATTAGTCTACATAAGCCGGGTGTGGTGGCGCATGCTTGTAATCCAGCATTGAGAGGCTAAGACCAGAGGATCCGGGTTTGCGGCCAGCCTCAGCTACCTAGTGAGGCACTCCAGAACTTAGTGAGACTCGGTTTCAAAATAAAGAATAAAAAATAGGGCTGGGGGTATAGCTTGAAGGTAGAATGCCCCTGAGTTCAATCCCCAGTACTGCAAAAAAAAAAAAAAAAAAAAAATTAGTCTACATATGGCCCCAAATTTATCTATGATCTTTCTGAGCACAAAAATCAAGGAAAATATAAAAAATTGTTCAGTTCTCATTATAAGAAATAATGTCTGTTCTTCAATGCAAAATGCTTATTAGTATCAAATATGAAAGTAAATTTGGTTATCATGTTGAAATTTATATAGGAAATACTACATTATTTCGGGGAAAAAGGTAATAAATAAGCAAAGAGTTTTAAACCTGTGTCTAGACACACACTCCTATTTTCAACAAACACTCCAGGCCAAACACAATAAAGAGTCATTTTAAATTGTAAAACAATTGATTCAATCCCAACATTTCACTCTGATGCAATTTATCAAAGAAGGTTTCTTACTTGCCCCCCTTTACTCTCCAAATTCAAAGTTAACTGAAAACCCCAGTAACCTAAACCATTTGTTTGGCAAATAGAAATATTATAGCTGGCCACAGACACACCAGATTGCAGGCAAGTGGGTTTTGAAAATGCTGAGATAATATGTCATCAAATCAGATGTACTACTTTAATATCACAGACCATCTACATCATTATCAGAGACCACAGAGTGACTTATTGGAAAAGAGAAAATGGCTGAGTCAGAAAATTTCATCTGACAGGCTAAATGACTGGGGATGAGAGAAGCTATAAAAAAGAGAGGATAAAGGTAGCAGGGTAGAAGCAGACCAATGTTTATTCACACTGGTAGCACTGGTAGAAAGAAAGAAAACTCTGCATAAAAAACTGACGGAAGTTACCACAAATGATTTAAAAAACATGCAAGCTTCACAACATGAACTTCATGAATTTGATACTGTGAAGCCATACTCTTTCGTTGGCAACTGTAACAAAACAAAAACTACCAGGAGAAAAGTCCGACTCAGATCTTATCTATTCTCAGAAAATAAAGATGCAGATATTAACATAAAACACTGAAATTGAACTTCCTTTCTTCTCAAGAACATCCTATAATTAAACATGAGCTTCGGCAGAAGGTCATTAGTCTCAGTCCCCATCAAAGAGATTCTCAGTCTTTTTATTCCCACCAAGTAGTCACTAAGGCCTTCTTCAAAACCCTATACTCCACATAAGCCTAAAGTTTAATGGAACAGATATTAGAAAAAATGTCCTTAACCTAGACCAAAATCCGTATGTTCTATTGATAAATCATTATTCTCTATACTATTTGGGTCACAATCTTTTTTCCCTACTATACTAGTCACATGTAGGTGTTTCTATTTAACTAAAATCAAATTTAAAAACTGAGTTCTCAGCTTCACCAACCACATTTCTTGTGCTAAACAGTCTGGTGGCTACTATAATGGACAGCATAGAATATAGAGTTATCTCTACCATTACAGAAGTTCTATTAGAAGCACCATATTAAACAATAATCAAGCGTGACAGAGAGGATAGTGCTAATTGAGACAAATGGGCCAGCCAGTTAACCTGAGTTGGGCTCCGCAGCACCTAAAGCCACATAACCATCGTGGGGGGAGAAGGGGGTGTGCAGAGGGGACACACATGCAAATACATTTGTGTTTTAACCAGATTATGACATTATGGGTAATCAAGCATCATGAGTATATTATTATTTTTCTGCTAACCACCAATTTGTCTTCAAAGTGCTTATGCATAGAGATTTCTCCTATGCTTCTTTTTACTCAACCCTAAAGTGATGGTAGTTTTGCTAAGCTCAGCAGGGTGAAAAATTCAATAGTCATTCTACATTTACTAGGCAACCACTCTGCAGATATGATGATCAGAGACAAAGCAAAGAAATCTCTACTTGGAAAGGAAAGAGACCCAGATATTCAATATGGTTAAAGAAATACAACTGTTCTTGAAATACAACTGTTACTAAGAAAACTCAACAAATTTTCAATACTTTAACAATCAAATACTTACTCTGAAGGACTTGTGGTCTGATTAGCAAATGTGTATATTTGTATTTATAAGGCATGCCAGACAGAATTATTTTCAGGGCAATTTTTCTTTAAAAATATTCTGATAGTAAGAATTTATTTACTCTATTTTGATTCCATGTATCCCTAAAGAAACGCCAAACTTCTGTTGTTTCATTATTTGGACTGGCACTTAAAAAGCCCTCAGATGGTCTGGCAACCAGTTCTCTGTTTGCCTTAGCCTAGAAAGAAAAGCCACCCATCTCCTTAAACCTCTGTAGAATAAACCCAGTGATGCCCATTAAAACCCCAAAGATCACATCCAGCCCAACTTAAGTACAAGTTTACACCAGAGGAAGAAAAAACATGTTGGTTTATTGGCTTCATATGACAAGAGAGCTTCCTTAAGTACTAGCTACAGTAAATTCTATTTATCCTTGAGTCAGATATTTCCACTTTCAACTTCTCTTCTGCTAGTGTTTTCTATTTAGAATTATTAAATTGATTTCAATTTCTAACAATCATAAGAAATACTCAAATTCCAGAACAATTTTGTTAATAGAGATCATGAGATATAGAGGCAAGGTGAAGCATTCTTCAAATCTTACGCCCATAAAGCAAATTGTTAAGATAATTCCATTCTGGTACTATCTGTCAGAATTCTACACACATTTCTACTAACCTTGGATTAGGTAAATCAAAAACTATGAACAAGCTGGGCATGGTAGTGTAGGCCTGTAATCCCAGGACTTGGGAAGCTGAGACAAGAGGACCACTGCTTCAAGGACAACCTCACCAACTTAGCCAAGCCCTATGCAACTTAGTGAGATCATGTTTCCAAATAAAAAATAAAACAGGTTCTTGTTACTAATTACTACTTTGGCTATTCTGGGCTTTTTGTTGTTCCAAATGAATTTAAGGACTGATTTTTCTATGTCTGTGAGGAGTAACCTTGGTAATTTAATGAGTATCGCATTGAATCTGTAGATCACTTTTGGGAAAATGACCATTTTGGTGATATTTATTCGGTTTATCCAAGATCATGGAAATTCTTTCCATCTTCCATCTTCGATTTCTTTTTTCAACTTTTTATAGTTTTCCTTACAGAGGTCTTTTACCTCCTTGGTTAGGTTTATCCCTAAGTATTTTATTTTTCAGGGTGTTACTGAACATACATTGGAAAAAAGATAGCCTCTGCAACAAATAATATTGGCAAAACTGGTTAACCATATGCAGAAATAAATCCCACTTTCATATCCTGCACAAGAGTCAATTCAAGATAGATCAAAGATCTAGAAGTCAGGCCAGAGATCTTGCAGGTACTTGAAGAGGGTATAGGCCCAACACTTCAACACATAGGCACAGGTCAAAACTTTCTTAACAAGACCCCAAAAGCACAAGCAACTCAAAGGAAGTTCAATACATGGGATTGCATTAAACTGAACAGCTTCTGTGCAGCAAAGGAAACTATCAAGAACCTCAGCAGAGACAGCTCACAGAATGGGAGAAAATTTTTGCCAGCTACTCCTCCAATAGAGGACTAATATCTAGAATATACAATATCAAGAATATACAGAGAACTCAATAATAATGATGACTTCTAATTGGTGTTAGGTGAAATCTCAGAATAGTTTTGATTTGCATCTCTCTGATTGCTAATGATGTTGAACATTTCCTCATACATTTACTGGCCATTTGTATTTCTTTTGTGAAGTGTTTATTTAGTTCACTTGCCCATTTTTTGATTGGGGTATCTGTTTTCTTAGCTGTCCGTTTATTGAGTTCTTTATAGACTAGGATGCAAATATTGTTTACTTATAAGCTAAAAGACTTTGAGCAAGTTATTTATCCCTTTGAGCCTCAAGTTACTATCTATAAAATAAAGAAATAGGGGGAGAGTGGGATAGAGAAAGGTTGGTCAATAAATACCAAGTTACAATTAGGAATAAGAAGTTCTGATGTGTTCTTGCACAGCAGGGCAATTATAGATAAAAATAATGTGCTGTATATTTCAGAAGCTAAAAGAAAAAATTGGGGATATTTTAATGGTGATATAAATGATAGATTTAATAGATTTGAAGAGGTGTTTACCCTGATTTAAGTATCATGTAATATATATGTATATATATGCATCAAAACATCACATGGTACCTGATAAATCTGTGTAATTTTTTGTTTTTCTGTATCAATGTTTATAAATCAATTTAAATTAAAAGAATATTGGATAAATGTCATGAGGACTAAATTAGATAAGGAATATGAGGGGTTCAAAGAAAGTATCTGTCAATAAGAATTTCAAAATTAATATTCTTATAATTAGTTGTTTTCCTTAATTATTTCTTATAGTCAGGTCTCATTAAGTCAATGATTAACATTGATCTAGTCTTTTTTAGTACAGAATCTATACTAGGATATGCAATCACTACCTGCTATTAATAATCTATAGAAATGCTTTCTGACAAGAAACAGTTACTGCATTTCTTTCTGTCTTTTGTGTGTGTGTGTGTGTGTGTGTGTGTGTGTGTGTGTGTGTGTATTACTAGGGATTGAATCCAAGGGCATTCTACCTGTGATCCTCCCATCTCAACCTCCCATGTACTAGGACTATAGATAGGTATTTGCCAGGGCACCCAGCTTCATATTGCATTTCTTACTTCATATGTACAACAGAGGAAGAACATATTTACTATATACAATATGGGCTTGAGTTAAGGGGAAATCAGAATGTCGAAACATTTTAATAAGCTCCACCACTCCAAACTTTTTTGCAGTTGAATGCTCAGAAAAGAAAGCAAATTAGAATTCTACGTGAAAATTATGTAATTATGATTTATTGAAATAAAAGAGTCATCTAAGTATCACAATAAAGAACAGTATGAGAATGGAATAAATAGTATGTTGAAAAGTATAACCACTCACAATCTGACTAACATAACAAATTAAATTTGCATGGATAAACTAGATAAGATTTTCCTAATTTCTATACTGAGTTGCTTTTGTAAAATCTTTATAATAAATCTACATGACATTTTGGCATTTTTACTGTAAGAAATGTGGTATTTCTTGCCCAACTTAAAGAAATATAATGGCTTTATTGTAACATATAAGGTACAAATAAACTGAAGTACATGAGCCCTCTTCTTAATCCAGATTTTTAGTCCTAGGTCTATCAGTCATTCACCAAGTGAGCTTTGACAAGTCACTTTTCAAATCAGAGCATCATGTCCTATTCTGTGAGGAGACAATCTAATCTTTAAGAACTCACCAACATAGATATAGGGTTGTATGACTCATTTTCAGTCATAGACATTTGTTTCTTGTATGAGAGCACATCATCTAAAAATGTGGTAACTGCAGTCTATATGAAGCCTACCCACAAAGGATGACTGACGTGCTAACCTACTGCACTGAATATGGATTTCTTCATTATTGATGTTGATTTCACTATTTCTAGCAAATGAAATGAGAAAAATCTGCTTTTATTCACCTGTGTGGTAGCTTTAACCTTGAAACAACCTTTCATTCAATCTGGTACTCTATAAAAAGGTAAGCTTTTCCTATTTGAACTAGTGGTTCTCACAACGCCTTCTTTATTGGAATAAAAGGAGGCCATGTTATCAGACACTAGCTGCCCAATGAATACAAAGGTGGACTATGGCATTTACTAAAAGGTTTTCCTGGGACCAGACGACTAGAGTACTGCCTGAGAAAGCTAATACCTTCCTCCTTGATGATCACCAATTTTAAGTTCATCTGTGATGCATTCTAAATGGTCTGGATTCCTCTACGCAATGCTGCTGAAACTGGCTTCAGTACACCCTACAGTATATCTGGTGTCATCCTCTGCAGAGGAAATGAAATGAAAGAAATTAGGAACAGCCTGCACCTGTTAATACGAAAACGATACCTTTCTGCTATAGAAGATCTGCCACTTCTTTTTTTAAGAAGTCAAAATTATTTAGGTGAATTAGAAAGCTTCTATACTATCTACATAGAATTCCAAGTTTGTTTTCTATAGCATTGCATGCTTTTAAGGCAGTGTTAACTTCTCATATACCATATGAAGCTGAAAGAGATCATCCTAAAATAAGTATAAATTAGACATACCCATCTCCAAAGCAAAAACTCCAGAGCTGCTCTTTGCTCATGTTCTCTCCCTCTTTTCATCATAAGCCATTCCAAATTTGCAGTCTGTACATTATTTTAGTTCCTAACCCAAGGCTTTGAGATTCTTCTCTTTCCTTATTGTCAAGAATTTTAAAAATAACATACTTGACCTGTTTAGTTCAAACTTTATAAGAACATTATCCTCTTTATTTAAAAATAAACCCAAAGGAGAAAATGGTGTACATAAAAATTCTCAATTGAACCCAATACCATCTAAGAAACTAGCTGGACCTTCTAGTAATAGCAAAAAATGGCACATAATTTTACTGGTAAACACCATAATTAGCTATATATGAATAAATGAAACTCAAATGATTTCTACTACATTCTAGACATCATTATTTCATATGTCAATAATTAGTTATGAAATAAAAAACAAAGAACCTCAAGACAGTCAAAGGGAGACTGGTATCCTTCAGGTTTAAAAATCAATGAAAACTGCATTTACATAGCCAGAAAGAGTTTTGTAAGGACCTCAGTCAGTTATCATACCCAACTAGTGGTATTTCAGCAATGTCCCCTTCAACTCATCTTTCAAAGATTGATTTTATGGAGCTCAAATGGAGAAACAATAAACAACAGAAATGAAACAATCTGTGGATACACTAAAGCCCAATTTAAAATAATGAGGTCTGACCATGGAAGCCTGGGAAAACAATAGGAGGAGACAAGTCCATTTAGAATCCAGCAATCAGTGACTGAAAAGAACATTCTGCAGGCAAAGCCAGAAAGTGATTTGTAAATGCAGGCATTGTGACAGAGCAGCCCTTTCTAAAGAAGCTGCTGGGCCAAGATGTTAGGGCAAATGAGATAAACAGATGGGAAGCAAGAGGGCCTTGATTGAGTCCCTCCTTCCTCTATCTCCA
The DNA here is from genome assembly GCA_004027655.1 of Graphiurus murinus. Classification (NCBI taxonomy): domain Eukaryota; kingdom Metazoa; phylum Chordata; class Mammalia; order Rodentia; family Gliridae; genus Graphiurus; species Graphiurus murinus. Next base: position 41,015 of record PVLC010001300.1, on the reverse strand, counting down.
CTTCAAGTCTCCCACTACTCAAAAATTAGCGATTGTAATACTTAAAAGTAAATCATCAGCTCCTCGATAGTCAATAAATGAAACAAATTTTGTTGCTGATAGGGAGGCAGTAAAAAGAAAAAACAAGTCTATTCAAACTTTTACTTTAGGTACTTAAAAGTACTAGAGTAAAATGAAGGGAAACTGACCCAGCCTTAATGATTCATTAGAAGAGCAAAAGCCAAAAATGTCCAGTGGAGACTGCCCTGGTATTTGGGTCACTGAGAAGTTTGTGTCGGAACTGGAAATGTTCATCAGACACAAAGCCTTCAATGTTTGGTGGTAAATCAGTCTAGGTATAATACCACTGATACAAGTTTCTAAGAAGAAATACTTCATTTATGTAAATACTTGTAACAAGTTTGGAACAGAGCCAATTAATTATTAAGTAATAAGCTAAAAAAATAAGCAAACCTTTTCTTAAAGTTGAATCTGGTTGGAGATTGTAGCTCAGTAGTAGAACATTTGCCTAGCAGGTGCAAGGCTCTGGGTTGGATACCCAGTACCACAGCACCACAAGGAAAAAAAAAAAAAGTTTGATCAGTTGAATATTCATGCATTTTACTCATAAAAGCCTCCACAGACCTGGGATATGGCATACTTACTTTATGTAAGGTTTCTACCTTAATTCAATTTTGAAGACCCTAGAAATTTATAAGAAGTACAAATATTTTATTATATATATAAATGTATGTCTATATTTTTAAAGTCACTACAAAAATAAATATGCTGGCAAGGGCATCATTACATTAATGCCAAGTTATAGTTAGCATTCATATCAACTCAAATATAAAAAAAAAAAAAAAGACTAAGAAAGTTTTTTGGAAGTTTCATTAAAATTAGTTTCAAAAGTAACCTTTTTTTCCTGAAAGTATCAGATAGTGAAAAATTTCAGTTTTGCCAAGACCCTTGGACTCAGCCACAACTCCTCATCTCTGCCTCTGCAGCACAAAAGTAGCCATAGACAATGTGTAAATGGATGAGCATGGCTGTGTTACAACAGAATTCTGAGACACTGAAATTCAAAATTGATATAACTTATATGTGTCCCAAAACAGTTTTTAAACAATTAAAAAGTGCAAGTTGTATGCATGTTGAACATTGAACCTATGATGTATAATTGCAATGTACCACTAAAAGTAGTTTTAAAATGCAAAATACATTCTCAGCTCACTTGCTGTAGAAAAACAAGCAACATGTGAGCCAGACTACCCAAGGAGCCATAGTTTGCAGGTTCCTGTAATAAATTTAATTGCTAGGGAAAACTACTGTTCACTTTTTTATTTTTTACTGTTCACTTTTTAATATTGTCAGATAAATGAACTGTCACTGCAAAAACTTAGGAAATCAAGTAGGGGAGGATCCTTGTATTGAGGCTGGCACAGTATTCTTACTCTGCATTTTCCAATTTCTAGTCTGAATATAAAAGCTATAGTTTCCTGGGACAATCTCTAAGAGAATCAGATAATACCAAGTAAGGTTAAGAATGAGTTTTAATAATGCCCCCCCCACGTTTATTCTGATATTGAACCAAGATTTTAAAAACCACTGATATTTGTAAACTACATATCTGTTAAGATTTGTATCCAGAATATGTAAAGAATTCTCCAAGGTCAATAATAGAAAACAGTCTAATTTTTTAAAAAATTGGCAAAAATTTAGAATAGACAATATAATCACAAGAAAAATTTTGACAAGGCAAAACTCTAGGGACAGACAACAAATTACTGTCTGGCAGGAGTGGGAAAAAGAGATTGAGAAGTTTGGAGGTTGCAAACTGTTCTGTATCTTGACTATTATGGTTACAAGATATATATTTGTAAAAGCTGAGAACAATATACAAAAAAATCTACAAATTATATCTCATTGAATTTGCCTGAAGATGAAAAGGGAAAAGAAAAATAACTACATATGTACGTGTGTGTATGTATATACAAAATTTGATATATAGATATAACAAAACTAATTCTCAACTGATTTTAGTTTACTATAAAATTTTCACTGTTCTTATGACAGTATTTGGCTATGCATGCATGCATGCTTATTTTCTATGTACATGCGTATGCACATGTGTATGTGTGCTTGTACAGGAATTGGTAGTAAAAGGAATAGTTCTTGTTTTTTTATTTGTCATGTCCTTTGAAAAGTAATATATAAGAACTATTGCACTGGTTTCTAAAATCAAACATGTGGAACATTCTAGATTCAAACATCTAAATAATTCCCAGTTTTCTGAATAGAAAAACCAATTATCTTTTGTAGGTCTTATCAAGACCCAGGGTATACTAATTTTACATTCATGACACACAAGACATCTTTAAGTGGGTCATCAATTAGAAAAATAAATCCAAAGGCACATTCGGTGGCTACTCCTAAAGTTGCTTTTTGTCAGTAAGGCAAAATTCATTTATCTCAATAAAAACACTTAGGTCCCTGAGTAATGACAAGCTGGGCGTGGTGACACATGACTGTAATCTCAGTATTTGGGAGACTGAGACAGGAGGATGGCGAGTTCAAAGCTGGCCTCAACAACTTAGTGAGATCTTGTTTCAAAATAAAAATTAAAAAGGGCTAGGGGTATGGCTTGGAGGTAGAATGTCCCCTGGGTTCAATCCCCAGTACCACAAAAACAATACAAAATCATGTTAATTGATTAGCATATATATGAAATATTATCCCTAAAATAACTTGAGAAAATCTCTGGAATAGTTTTGGCATTCATAATTTTCATTCTATTATAAATCTGACAGTATTAAATTAAGGATTTCAAAAGCTAATCTTACTTCTTTATAGAACAATTTTTAAAAAGAGGAAGGAAAGAGGAAGGGAGAAAAAGGAAGAAGACAGGGAAGGAGAGAAGAGGGAAGATAAATATTCACAATTCTAAAGTTTTCTAATTCTAGGTCCAATGTGTCAATCCCTGGCTATCTAACTTCAGTAGTTTAGTACAGCTCACTTTTCCTTTTTGGCTGACAGATTTTCATCTGGAATATGGGGAGGTCAGCCTGGATCAATAGTTTTCAATTGTAAGATCCCTTTTTAAAATATCAATTAACTCTATATAGTTTGCACCATGGGAATTATCCTCTCAATACCTGTTAGTCAAAAACAAAGAATATTTTAAAAATAATATTTATAACCGTTTGAAAAAATGCAGATACTCATTCAAGAAAATATTGCATGACTACATAAAGCAGTAAGCTGGAAAATTTTTTCTCCTAAGACAAGAGACATTTTTGGTACACAAATGAATTTAAATTTAAAAGAGCTCTTTGTAACAACTCCATGCATTCCAAATCCCAGGGTATTTTTATTATTGAATCATCTTTACACAATATGTGGCACCCAATAGAAAAGTGTCATTTTCTTTAAATCTGTATCAAAGATTCCTTCCATCTCCCAAATTGTGTGAAATTAGTTCGCACTTAAGAAAAAAATAAAGGTTTTACTATAATTATATTCTATTCTAATAATTATTACTTCCAAGGACAGAAGAAAAGGCAAACAGTTACTTTTTAAATTTTCTGTGCTGAACATAGCTATGTTGGATAAATTCTATTTACGAAGCATAGCAATAAAAAATAAATACTGGGAAAAATTCAAGTATAATTTTAATGCTGGCATTAATGATATATGATACACATGGCTAAAAGGCATTATCTCTACACTTTAAGAGCTTATACTCTGAGAAGGAATATTAAATAATTACAGGATTTTTAAATCAACTGGAATATCTAATAATATATTCATTCATTCATTCATGAGTTCAAATATTTACTGAACACATGGCTGGCTACATGAAAGATCTGAGCCAGATGAGGAGAGTCTTGCTTTAAGTAAGTAAAAGACAGCTCAAGGAGATTAGTCAGTCTCATTAAAAATAACAAAAAACTACTGTGCAATTCTCAAGAAAAGGGAAAGTAAGTTTGCCCTGGAGCCAGATAATGCACATCTCACAAATACTGCCTAAAGTGCAGATAATAAGCTTTAGACTGCTGGAACCACTGGGTTAATTTATTGTACCAGACATAACTTTGTATCTTTCCCCTTAAGTTTTGGATATATGCTATTAATTTAATTTACTCCATTATGCCACTGGGTGTCCAAGACCTAAAATGAATCACTGCTTTCTAGGTATGTTTCTTGTTACAGGCATTTTTTAAAATGTTTTCAATTTTATCTTTCACTAAAGAAAAAGAATTTGCTTGCAGAACAGCTAGATACCTGTACATCAAGAAGTAAGTCACTAAGCGCACTGGATTTTAGATATTAAGCATCTTTTGCACAGAGAATTCACCAACTTCGGAAATGGTTAAACTTACCATTTGGAGAAAAATACAAAATAAGAAACACAATTTGGAGAAGTGCTGAACCAAAAGAAAAGAGGTTGACACTTGGAGAAGATGGAAGGGTTGGAATGCAAATGCTAATGGCTATAAGTGGGGAAACTAACACTTAAAAATTGCAAAGAAGGTGATAAAATAAGAAAGGGCTTAGAATGGCTTTGAAGGATCAGCCAATGCTCTCAGACCAAAAATTTTTTAATATAAAATCTTGGTTTAGCCGGGCGTGGTGGCACATGCTTGTAATCCCAGCATTCAGGAGGCTGAGACCAGAGGATCCGGGTTCGAGGCCAGCCTCAGCTACCTAGTGAGGCACTCCGCAACTTAGTGAGACTCGGTTTCAAAATAAAGAATAAAAAAAATAGGGCTGGGGGTATAGCTCGAAGGTAGAATGCCCCTGAGTTCAACCCCCAGTACCGCAAAAAAAAAAAAAAAAAAAAAAATCTTGGTTAGATGGGAGAAATGGCAAAATTACAACAATAAGTGAGCAATTCAAATCAAGTAATCATAAAGGAATCTGACTGGAGAGAATAAAATGTAAGGTAGAAAAATCATGAATGCTGTTTCTGAAAGGAAATTTAGTAAAGAAGCTAAAATTGCCCCAAATATGTAAGTTTGTCAGCTAACAAAGTGTTCTTTTTAGAAAATATGTTGTAGGCTCTGAACTCTAAACTAATAAACTTGCAGAATATTGTTGGAAACTATAAAATACTTTGCCTAATATTTCTAAATTGCATTTCATTATAAATCTAATGATTTTTAAAGTGGCTGGAAATTATTTCAAATCTTGTTGCAGAATGCCTCAAATGTTTCAGAAGAAACACAGCATTATTTCTAAACATTAGCAAAAGTATTTTCCATTACAAAAAGGACCCAGAGGTTCCAAATATACTTGAGCCAGAAAATGACAGGTGTTGACATTTGGTTAACTTAATTCTTTTCACCTATATATGAACTCAAATGTCTCTCTTTGTCTCCTAATTTAAGAGATCTGCCAACATATACTGTCAAAGTTATGTTTGTGTTTTTAAAAAGATCTGTCTAAATGATGAATATCTTTGATCGCCTTTAAAACTATGGAAGCAAATATCGGATTGGGATTTAGAAAATTCTCAAAATCCCTTACCCTGAGGTCAGCTGCTACCCATGACCTCTGTTGAGATGTTCACAACAAAGGTCACAGGGTACCTCACCCCTCCAAAAGAAATGGCAGTGGGAAGGGTCACACATTCACATTACTATTCTAAATCTCTATTGGAATCTGTCCTGTGATGCCAAATACAATTGTATATAAATGGACCAAAGATTTAAATTAAAAAGTGGAGGAAAGATAGGTATTTAATAGGGTACAAAAATCTGTGCTAGAATATTACTGGGCAAAGTACTACTAAGCCCTCTCAAACTTAAGAGTTTCAATATTATGACAGTCTCAATGTTTACATACATTCTACCCCATCATGGGACCAGCTTTATTCTCTTAGGGTTAAAAACATTGCGAGGGACTGACTGGGCCATAATTAAGAGGCATATTAAAGAAAGATACAATTTATTAGACTTGAATGCTTCCCAGATCAAAAGCTGTACCACTATTAAGATGTTCCTAATATATATCATTTTCTTTGATGATCTTAGAACCAGAAAAGTCAGATGCTTATAACGAAAATGATTTTCTCAACAATCTGACTTCATTCAAAATCAGTAAATATTAAATTTTATGATAACAAAGACCCATGAAAGAGCTACACTAAATTCCCTTATCGCTTTATCAGAGTATGTAAACTGGATTGCCAAACACAATATATAAAACAAAAGCCAACTTGAAAGGTATTAAACTCTTAAAAAGCCTGGGAATGGAAAAATCTTGCATTTTTAGATGGAAAGTGTTTGTGGAACTCCCTAGGAAATAATATGCCAGCATAAATCATTAATGTCTTGGTAAGAAATCAGAAAACCTAATGGTAATATAAATGATATAAATGTATCTACAAATGCTTTTTTTTTTTTCTCTCCTTGTGCTGGAGATTCAAGCCAGGGGCTTTCTAAATCTGATCTACACCTCAGCCCCATTTTATTTTGAAACAAGGAGGTCTCAAAGTTGAAGAGGCCTCCCAACTATTGGAATTATAAGTATGTGCCACCACACCTGACTAGAAAGTGAGCTTTAAGTATTTCCAGGTCACTGATATGGATAAGGGTTTGAATAAAAATCACAGACTATATTTTATATGTCAGGTTTGGGGTTTGTTTGTTTCTAGGATTGGGGATTGAGCCCAAGGGCACTTTACCATTTATCTACATCTTCAGCTCTTTTTATTTTTTGTTTTGCGTCAGGGTCTAGCTGAGATGCTCAGGCATCGAATTTGCAATCCTCCTGCCTTAGCCTACTGAATAGCTGGGCTTACAGGTCACTTCATCTGGCTATACATCAGGTTTTGTTTGAACTCTAATTTTCATTTAACTCATCACTTGCCCCTAAAGAAGTATTTTATAAAGATCACTGTTTTGTTTGTGGTACTGAGGATTGAACTCTGGGGCATTCTACCTCTGAGCTAGCTACACCCTAACTCCATTATTATTATTATTAATTATTATTTTTTACGGAAACAAGGTCATGCTAATCTGCCATCTTCCTGTCTCAGCCTCCCAAATACTGGGATAGCAGGCATGGGCCATAATACCCAGCAGGATCACTGTTTCTATGAGACACAACCAACACACACAAGATATCCAAAACAACCAGACAATATCAAAGACTAGGATTCTCAAGGTAAACTAATGATCTGCCTTTCCTATGATCTTTAGTCTTAAATGGGAAGTGAAAACTATAATATGTGAATGCCAAAGTCTTCACTAAAACCAGGCTAGGAACTGAAAGGTGGAAAAACACTAATGTTAAGATCTTAGGCCTAAAGTGTTAGAACACCCTTCCGGGACAATAAGACAAAACCCAGACCCACTTAAATTCTACATAAAAATGAGTGACTACTACCAGGAGTCTCCTAGTGTTTGGAACTCTGGGAAAGAAAGTAGGCAAGGAGTCACTGATTTTCTTGGAGTTTCTGAGTTAACATGAGCAAGGCCATTTGAGTCAAATTAAGTTGGCAATGAAACACAGTTATAAGAAAGCAAATTTGAGCTGGGCATGGCGGCGCATGCTTGTAATCCCAGTACTTGGGAGGCTGAGACAGAAGGATCCAGGTTCGAGGCCAGCCTCAGCTACTCAGTGAGGCCCTCCGCAACTTAGTGAATCTCTGTTTCAAAATAAAGAATAAAAAATAGGACTGGGGGTGTAGCTCAGAGGTAGAATGCCCCTGGATTCAATCCCCAGTGCCGCAAAAAAAAAAAAAAAGCAAAATTTCTATTTTCAATTCTACATTCTCAACACACTGCAGGTCACAATGTTCAGGTGAAACAAATCCCATTCACAACAAAGGCAATCTCTGCAAGCCTTTTGGAACTTCCGAGGTTGCAACTCTGTTAAGTTTGGTGCTTTCTAGAACCCACCCTAGAAGGGCCAAACACAACTAAAGATTGAGGTGATCCAGCATCCAAGATAACAATAAGAATGCTAGGTCCTGGGCATCTGATGGAGACCAGGAAAGTCAAAAGGCTGCTTGCAGTAAGTCAGGCCAGCACTACCCAAGCTTTATTTTCCTAGACACCAGTATAGGAAGCCATTAAAAAAAACAGTATCACCAGGCCTCTGCTCCCCTTGCTCACTGTTTTTTGTTTGCTTTATTGGTTGTTTTTTTGTAAGAAAATGTTTATAGTGGTTTCCTGTCTGCCCACGCAGGGAAGAGCCAAGCCTAAACTTTTAAACCGCGAGGAAGGTGGTAAAGTTAGAAAGTCAGCCAGCCAGGCTCCAAGGCCGGGAAAAGTCAGGAGAGGAGGGAAAGAGTCATGTTTCAAAACAAAGGCTCCACAAGGAACAGAATGTCAACCCCTCCCCACTTCCCAATCTGTAAGCCAGCGACTCTGAGCTTTGATTTTTAAGAAAAATAAGGCAGATTTACCCAGCCCTCCGGCTTTCACTAAGGCTTTGCCATTCACAGGAACAATTGCACAACCACTTGCTGAGGCCGGTGCTATCCTCCCTCATTCCCTTTTCTAGGAAAAACTAGGCTTAGAACGCGAGGGGCTGACCCGAGGTCCCACTGCAGATCCTAGATCCGATGCCCTCCCCGATCAGGCCGGGCCACACCAAGCGGGCGCCCGGTGTGGGCCAAGGGGCCGAGGTCACGGACCCCGACCGGGTCCGGCGGGGAGGGGAGAAGGCAGGGCCCGCGCCTCCCGCCCGCCTTACCTTCCTTGACTCCCGGCAGCTTGGACTGGTCGATGCCGACTTCGGCCATGTTGGGCCGGGGTCCCGTCCGCCCGGGCCGCCGCGTCTCAGGTCCCAGCCCCGCGGGCTCCGAGCGAGGCCCGGGCGCAGCCGCAGCGCAGAGTCCGGCGGGCAGAGGCGCGGGCGCCGAGGCCGGCGACGAAGGCGGCGAAGACTGCCAGCGCCCGCGGCCCGCCGCAGCCACCTGCTCCGCGCCCCCGGCCCCGGCCGATCCCGACACCCGGAGCCCGGAAATGGCCCCGGGCCGTTCCGTACGGAGGGAGAAAGGAGACAGAAAGGCGGGCGGCGGGCGGCGGGCGGGGGAGGGGAGGAGAAAGGGGGAGGGGAGGGGGGAAGGGGGAGGGAGCTGCAGGTCGGAGCCGCAGTCGCGTGTGGCTGGCGAGCGATCGCGCGGCGCCTTTGTACCCCGCGCCTCCGGGTCCCCGGCCCTGCCTTCCCCTAGCGAGAGGGTCGCGGCTTTAGGTGGAAACCTTGGATCCCGAAGGCATGGACCCGCAGACCACAAGGGTCACCCAGGATATAATCGTTCCTGTTTGCGGTGTAATCAGCATCGAATTCTCTGGTTCTGGCGTTAAGATTTTGATAGGATGCTTCTGTCTCGGGCCTTTTTTTTTTTTTTTTTTTTTTTTGCCCCTGGTATTAGAAGGGAGATGATAATTTGGGCATAAAAGCTTCTAATACAACATACAGAATAAAGAGCAGCTGATAAAAAAATTCTGGGCCAGTTTAGAGAAGAGAATATTCACAACCAGCTGGGGGAACTGAGTCATTCATTCATTAAAAACACATGAATGTCTGCCAAGTTTGATGTTAGGTATTGTGGGTGATAAAAAAACATGTCAGACTAATCACTGTTAGAGCATGCGGCACATGGGACTATAATTACAACACACCCATCTCAATGAAACAGACAACCTCTCCTGTTTCATCTCCAGACAACAGAATTCTCCCTCCTTTTGGAAAACAGCTCTTTCCCCCCTCCCTAAGCATGTGCTTCTGTCCTAAATCTGTGCAACAGTAGAACCTCAACATCACCACCAATCTTACCTCATCCTCACCCAACTCACTTCCACCAAAGGAGGGGCGCATAACCAAGACAGGTTAAGCAGAATACTCCCCTGGGCAGCCAGGCATGATGGCACAGGCCTTGGGAGGATGAGACAAGAAGATCCTAGGTTCAGCTGGGCGTGGTGGTGCACGCTTGTAATCCCAGCATTCGGAGGATCCGGATTCGAGGCCAGCCTCACCTACCTAGTGAGGCACTCCACAACTTAGTGAGACCCGGTTTCAAAATAAAGAATAAAAAATAGTGCTGGGGGTATAGATCGGAGGTAGAACACCCGTTCAATCTCTAGTACCGCAAAAAAAAAAAAAAAAAGATCATAGGTTCAAGGCCAACTTCAGCAACTTAGCAAGACCCTGTTTCAAAAGTTTAAAAATAATAAAAAGGCCTGGGGGTATAGCTCAAAAGTAGAATACCCCTGGGTTCAATCCCCACTACAAAAAATAAAAACTACTTCCTTGACCTTATTACTTATATTACTTACAGAGGGACAAGTAAGTATTCTATTTCCTGTGGAAAGATCTCCCTGACTAGAAGGCAATGAAACCAAACAGAAGAGAGAAGCAAAGATAAGAAAAAGGGAGATGAAGAGGCCCTGAGTAGTAGATAATGAAATCAAACATAGGACAGAAACAAAGTTAAGATAAAGGGTGAAGAGGGCATGTTCTGATGGTAACACAGTAGCAAGCCAGAATATCCCCACAACAGCTGGCTTTTGTAGCTTCTAGATTCTGACATCTACTCACAATACTCTCTCAATTTATCCTCAGCTTCACTTAAGTGAGTCAAAGTTGATTTTCTGTCAGTCACTCATAGAGTCCCAGTATGAGAGGCAAAAAGGAGGAGTTTTATTTTAACTTAACATTGAAAAACAGGCTGACCTTTGGTTAGCAAAAATTTAGAAAACTCTCTAGGCCAGGGGGTGGCAAATTATGGCCTACAGGCACAAGCCAGTCCACTGAGTTTGAATGACTGTGTTAAGGTGACTAGATTTAAAATGATTATATAAGCGAGGATCCGGGTTCGAGGCCAGCCTCAGCTACCTAGTGAGGCACTCCGCAACTTAGTGAGACTCGGTTTCAAAATAAAGAATAAAAAAAAAAGAATAGGGCTGGGGGTATAGCTCGGAGGTAGAATGCCACTGAGTTCAATCCCCAGTACCACAAATAAATAAATAAATAAATAAATAAATAAATAAATAAAATGATTATATAAATCTGGCACAGTTTTAGTTTTGCCTCTTAAGCCTAAAGTCTAAAATACTAACCTACTAAGCCCTTTGCATAAAAAGTTGGGCCACCTGTAAGATAAGTACAGCACATTAAATGTGTGAATAAGATAAAGGTAATATTAGAAAGATATGTTTACGAGATTTTTAATTGTCCCGCCATGTACTAATTTCTTACTTTCTGTAGTTATGAAGAATATAATAGCTTTATTCTCTATTTTCTTCCCTAAATCAGTTGTTTCTACTTTCTACCAAACTCTGCTCTGGGATGCTGACATTTATAGTTAAATCATCAGGCCCCCCCCAGGGTTACCATGCTTCATGTTGAGTTTGACCAATGAGACACATGAAGGGAGAAGAGAGATATCAGGGTATAAAATACATCCTTCTTCCTCTATTCTAACCCCAAATTTGGCCATGGTTGTGTCCTTCTATGCTAAAGGCCTCTTTTCCATGGCTTCACCGCTCATAGGTCTCTAATAATGACATTCTTTCAGTGCACTGTTAGACCTAGGGTGGTAGTGGTTTCCTATTGAGATAGGATAGAAGAAGTAATAGATAGAAAGGAGACAAAAAGGAAGAAGAAAATAGAATATAACTTCACTATAAAAGTCTGGTGCTAAAGTTTCTCATACCTTTATTCCCCAAACCAGTTCTCCCTCCCAGGCCTGTCTCTCCCAAATTCCTCGGAAATCTGTAAATCCTAAAGTCAAACTCCACCCTTCCGCTCCCACCCCCACCCAAAAAATATAATTATTCTTTTCACTGAGATATAATATCTTGAGAAACTTATCATTTAGGAGACTTTCCACCTAATCTATAGATCAGATGATGGAGACCAGGATCAGCTTAAGAATTTGGTAGATGACCAGACCACCATAAACTGGCTTATGATCACCAGATTGATGTCATCCTCACATTCCTTCCGCTACCCACCCTTCACCAAGTTTCCTTTGAAAGAAGAGTTGTGAATACTCAAAAGGCATTTCCCACTCTGAAGTTGGTCTACATTTTCCCTTGAATGTGTATTTCTTGTTTTATTAAATAAATTTGTCTGTGGCTTTCACTGGCTTGTGCTGGAATTCTCTTCCATCATGCAAACCAGGGACCCCCACTAGTCCTAAGTTGCCTTCCCCTCTCTCTGCCCCAGGAACTCCTCAGGACCCTTCTGGGAACCAACCTTTCTCCCCATGATACTGCTGTTGCTAGAATTACAAGCAAGCGTGCGCCACCACGCCCGGCTGGTAGTTCTCTTGACTGTGCCAACACCTCTGTAAATAATCTCTTGGTTACATGTTTTTTCAGTTAAACCATTTTGATTGTGATTTTTTTTTCCTGCCTAGACTCTTACTAATAGAATAAAATATGCCAAAATGTCACTGTTTTGCTTTCCTTTATAATGTCCACATTTTGGCCTAGAAAAAAATGAAAACATAGATAAGAGTAATGCCTATTGTTCGGGGAACTAGCTGCCTTCAACAACAATAAAAAAGTAATGAAAAGGAACCAGGAACTTCAACCAGTTTCTAGAGCAAAAGATTGGAAATCCCCCTCAGAGTTGGAGTTTCCATCTCCAACTTCACACCCATCCTGCATCAGCCCCGGACTTTAGCAAACAATAACAATTCAAAGTTGGAGGCATGCACACTTTTCAGCCATGTGGGTAAGAGATGCACATTTTTTGAAAATTTATTTAACGGAATAATTTTTTTTTTTTTTTTTTTTTTGCGGTACTGGGGATTGAACTCAGGGGCATTCTACCTTTGAGCTACACCCTCAGCCCTATTTTTTATTCTTTATTTTGAAACTGGGTCTCACTAAGTTGTGGAGTGCCTCACTAGGTAGCTGAGACTGGCTGCGAACCTGGATCCTCCGGTCTCAGCCTCCCAAATGCTGGGATTACAAGCGTGTGCCACCACGCCCGGCTAACAGGGAATAAATTTATGGTGAATTCCAATAACATTTAGATCATTTAGTATCCACAAATGCCAATCCTGAAATTTAAAAAAAACAAAGTACAGTCTTTCCAGGGAAACGGCAAATTCCTAATTTGAGCTAAATCTCAAACAAGTAATTAAGAACTAAATCACAACTTGAATTCCATAGTGAGAGATAAGTATTTTTATTTATAAAGCAATATGATTTTTAAAGATAAAATGCATTTTATCCATTTAAAATTAATTTTGAAAGAATAAAAATGTGGATTGAAGGGCAGGGAGGTTAGTCTTAAGAACTCCAATTGGAAAACATAAAATTCCACAGAGACAACCCTAAGTTGGAGCCACTAGAAGGTAAGTTCCATGAGGGCAGGGGCTTTGTTTTGTTTCATTCACCACTATTCCTAATACCTAGAATAACACTTGACATATAATAGGTACTCAATAAATATTTGCTAAATAAATTAATATACCTAGGGCTACCATGACAAAATACCGCAGACTAGGAGGATTAAACAGACAAACATTTTTCTTTTTTCACAGCTCTGGAGACTAGAATCCCAAGATGTCAGCAGATTTGGTTCTTCTAAAGTCGCCTGTGTCCTTGGCTTGTAGATACCTGCCTCCCTCTGAGTCCTCACAATGCCTTTTCTCTCTCTGTATGCACCCAACATGTCTCTCAGTGTGTACAAATTCCTTCTTCATTTAAGGATAGTAGTTGTATTTGGATTAGGATCCACCCTAACGTCCTCATTTTAACTTAATCTTCTCTTGAAAGTGCCTGTCTCCAAATGCAGTCCCATTCAGGAGTGCTTGGAGTTAAAGTTTTAGCACAACTCTGAGATAATTCAGCTGACATATTTCAGCTCTTATCAGAGACTATCAGGACAACAATTGACTATACTGTGAATAGAAGTTCAGCAACCTTCCTCAGTTTCTCCAAATTCCTCAGATACTTTGGCTCTTTCACCCTGTCCAATGGAATTCCTGGTCCTTTATCCACAAAATCCCCGCCATCTCCCATGCAAATGTTCCCTTTTCCTGATTTTCACCTAAAGATGATGCTTTTCCAGTAGCTCTCTAAATTAATGGCTATCTTTTTTCATATCCAGTACTGCACTGGACATGAGGTGGCTTGGTTGTCTTCATTTATCTTATTGATGCTTCGAGACTGTATTTCTCCTCTCAAATATTTTCAGCTTCTTTGAAACTTATACCCTCACTTTCTGTCACTCAATGTATCTGCTTCTGACAATTGTCTGTACTTCTGGATATCTTCTTGTTGCTTAAAGTAATAATTTCTTGTTGTCCCGTGGCCAGATAACTCTTAATGATTTTAATGTCTTCATAGGCAATTCTTCTGAGAACTTGATATCTGTTTCCTTGACTTCCTTACTGCTGGTCTTATAATGCTTTCTGCTGCTAAAAACACAATACCACAAGCTGCATATGTTACAAAGAAAATAGATTTATTCTGATTCACAGTTCTAGTACAGAGTTGAGGGACCACATCTAGTAATGGCATTCTCGCTGGCAGAGTTCCAGGGTGGTGCAGGGCATCATGTGGCAAGAGATATGGAGTGTGTGTGTATGTGTGTCTTTTGGTCTCTTTCCCTGTTCTTATAAAGTTGCCAGTATTAAGTTACAAGGGCTCCATCATGATGACCTTATCTAATGTTAATCAATTCCCAATTTATTCTACTGTGAACATGATAGCCAGGTAGTTGGATTAATTTTCCACACTTTTAATACCTCACAATGAAGTATAAAATTCCAACATGAATTTCAGAGAGATCAAATTATAGCACTTTCATTGATCTTATACCCCACCCCATTCCAGCCATACACTACCAGGGTCATTCACTAGTATTTGTTACTATTAATCTATTATCTCTCCCCGAACACTCCATTCTCCAACTACCACTTTTATATCCCCAATTCACTCCTATTACTACCCCAACTCTAATGATTCTACAAACACATCAGAACCAATAACCTATTTGTCCTCCCACTTTAGCATTGGCTCTCAATTGATCCTATACCCATTTTCTTCCAAACTGGTTTAAATCCTATGCTCCATTTGATAATAATTTCCTACTAGATAACCATAATTCCATTGCATGTCTTTCTTATTTCTACTTGCAGAGCAAGATAAAATTCATGATATTCTGCTCTAAATTATATATATATATATATATATATATATATATATATATTTACCTTAATCAATTAGTTTCCTATTCCAAGGAAATTAATTGAACACTTTCTTCTTTAAAATCTTCAAAATCCTTTGCCCTGCTTTACTCTTAGTCTCTTAGATTTCTGTGAAAATGAAAGCACCAAAAAGAGAGTTTTTGCTCTTACCCTTTCCAAATCCATTAACCTATTTCTTATAAAACTGACACCTCCATTTGTGCACTGAATCTTTAGATGATATTTAAAACATTTAGAAGAAAATCAAAGATGGCAGAATAGAGGAAGGCAGCATATTTCTGTTGCTCTGAGACTAGGAACTCAACCAGTGGGAAGACTGCTTCTTGACAAGAGAAGAAAAGCAGTCAGAACTCAACAGAAGAGACATAATCAAAATGAGGTCTAATACAAGCTTCATGCATCTCATCTGGTGAGTGCAGAACAGAGGTGGGAGCCATCTTGGTAAGCCCTAGTGGGAGCTGATGACTTCTAGAATCTGGTAAATCTCAGAGACCAACTCCAGCAAAGAAGAAGCTAAATCCTACTGAGCTAGTGATTGCAGAGAACCAAGACCAAAAGCAATCCTATTCTTCTCTCCACACTCAAATACCTCAGGACTCAACTCCCCAGGCTGCCCAGCCAAACTGCCTAGGGAGCTCCTTTGGCTGCAGCTGAACTCCTCTGGACCAAGAAATGACATGCCCTTCCTGAAGGGAACTCAGTGGCTACAACCCAACTCCTCAAGATCACTGTGAATCTGCAGACCAAACAACCAAACTGCACAGTGAACTCTTGTGTCTGCAGCTCAACTTTTCAGGACTAAGAAAGTAGAGACTTCCTGCAAAGACCTGAATGGCACTCATCAGGACAGTTAATTTACACACCATCCCAGGAGGAGCCTCTGTGGCTGCAGGGGCTTGAATGGCAACGAAAAAACCTGCAGGATCTAGAAGTTTGCAAACCATCACTGCAGAAGTGGGAGTGGGGCTAGAGTCAGACACATCAGAAATGTAAATTAGCAGATCATCCCTAGGGACACTAGGGCAGTTGGGACCTAGTGTTGATAGTTTGTCTCACCCCTGCAGGGGTCTCCAACAATCACTGCAGGAATGCCAGCAGTGGTGCCTGTAGGGTGAAGTATCAGTCAAATGTGCTGCAGGCTTGGAAAGCTATCAACTCTCACCTGGTGGTGTTCAGGTGCCATAACTACCAAGGCCAGTGGCCAGCAAGGTCTCATGTGATCGCAGCTGCCCAGGGGACAGCAGTGTGCCTGGGGCTAAATAATTCAGCCACCCATGCCCCAGGGTCAGAACACAGTACAATCTCTCCCAGCAGAATATCAGCAGTGTGTCTCAGCCAATTTGATTCAGATGCCCACACGGCAGGCTGGGAATACAACACTCTCTGCCAGCAGAGCTATTAAATGGTGATCACAAATGCCAGTGACTAGCCAGGCGTGGTAGTGCATGCTTGTACTCCCAGTACTTGAGAGGCTGAGACAGGAGGATCCCAAGTTTGTGGCCAGCTTCAGCTATATAGTGAGGCCCTCTGCAACTTAGTGAGCCCTGTTTCAAAATAAAGAATAAAAAAATAGAGCTGGGTGTGTAGCTTGCAGGTAGAATGCCCCTGGGTTCAATCCCCAGCCTTCTCCCCCCCCCCCAAAAAAAACAACAAAAAACAAATGCCAGTGATTGACAGCTCTACGTGATCACAACCGCAGATCAGTGATGGTATCCCAGGCCATCAAAGCTCAACCAGCCAGGCCACAAGCTCAGAACATCACAATCTCTGGCCCTGCTAGGCTTAGGCCCAGTGACAACTGAGGCAGAAGATCAGCACTCTATAGTGTTTCACTTGTTCACAACCAGCAAACCCTTGTTGGCTTGGAGTTTATGTCTCACATCATAGACTGACTGGGTAACAAAGGCAGTATTCACCATGGGCTGGTTTTTGGGAGCTCTGGATGGAACAGGGTGTATCTATGGTGGGCATCACAGAATCTATCATAGAACTGACTAGTGGGCTCCTTTCTCCCTGGATCACCTCACTTGAGCGTTGGTGGTGCTCCCTGACCCTGTTTTGGCTCCATCAAGAATGGCTCTCTTCATTAGATTCAGAGCTTAAATTCCCTCTTCCATATTTGGGTCCCAATTTGGTTGAGTGTCAGGCATGGCCTTGTCTGCAAATCTTTCAAGATTCAGCAAGCTGGCTGGGGCTTGTGTGATCCCCTGTACCTGTGTTACCTGGAGGACTTGGGATCTCTCCTCGGGGTCAGAGTTGCTAGGAGCTGGTGGCAGTCATCCTAGGTTGGTGTCAAACCCGCGACAAAGTTGAACAGTCCTGAAGGGGGGAGTGAGGATTAAAGACAAAGTCAATACTAAGTCCGTTACTGGGAGGGCTGACAGTCAATACTGTAGCGCCGAGTTTATTTCACAGGACCTTTTTATACCATGACACCAGGAAGCTTATATAAGAAAAATAACATGAGAACCTTAGTTATACCATGGCAACATAACATACAAAACATTACATGAGGTTTTGTAGCCCCTACAAGACCTATTGTCCTAATGTACTGATTGTACCGAAACCCCTCAACCATATCTCAGTAAAAGCATCATAAGCGTCAATATCCAGGTTACTGTTTCCTAGGTCTATAATGTCAACATACAATGCCTGGTTGATTTTAGCAAAACATGGATAATTAAGGAAGGGTGTATTGCCACCAATTCAGGAGATCAGTGGTAGTGATAGACAAGGTTTGCTGGCCCAGTGATATATCTACTGTCCTCTTGTAGGGGAGGAAGGCCTGGCATTTCCCCCAGTGGACTTAGGGGCACAGGCTCTTCCATGGATTTTAGTCCACTGGAGGTTGGGGAGCACTCTCAAGTGGCTATTGTTCCTTTGAGACCCGGGGGTATAGTGTCAGAGTGGGTGCAGTTAATGAGATTGGAGCATCCAGGATGGAGATCAGAGGTGCTCCTGTCAGTTGGTCAGAAGCCAGAAGCAGTGGCTGTTTGTGTGGCCACTCAGCATGGGCCCCGGGTAACTGCAGTTGGTAAGGAGGGGGCATAGCCTCATCTTCTGTAGGGGCCAGCAGAGGTGCTGGCTTACTGTGTTCAGGTTCAGCGCTCCTTGCAGCTAGGATAGCTTGAGGCAGAGAGGAGGCTGGTATGTGGTAGCCAAGTCATCCAGGAGGGATTAGGGCCAGAAAATACCAGGAGTCGATTCAATGTACAGGAACTGGTCTGGGTGGCCCGGTGTTCCCATACAAATTTCATAAACCCTAAGGACAAGGGCCAAATTCAAAGTCCCATCTGGTGGTCGGTTCACATGGAGCGAGGGCCAGTCAATCTCACATAGAATTTTAAGTTTAGGAGGTTTTAGCTTTACTCCATAGTCACCAGAAAAGTCCAGCTTAAAGTTTTCCAGCATGGCTGGGAGAATTGTGTGATTTTAACATCAGGAGTGTGTGAAACCCATGACCATCTGTAGGATGGGGAGGCAGGCTGGGGTGCATCCTAACAATATGGGGAGTTTATATGTGTCTATCCCTGTGTGGTGTGTAGGGTAGGGTTGAAGAAAACAGATCTCTCCCTCAAGCAGATGCCTGCCTGGTCAGCCTCCTGAATTTGGAGACTTAAGGAAGTCTTACCATACCATAGGGCTAAGCATATAAACCCCATGCCTGGTCACCCCTCTGTTACGGAGGGGTGAGTACCCACTAAGGTAAAATGACTTCCAGTGGAATCGCAGGTTAAGGCCCAATCAGATCCCATAGCCACAGGGCCATGAGACCATTCCAATCACTCAAGCATTCATTCTCATTCATTCAGAAGTTATGCATTCTCATTTTAAATTCTTATCCTGTCTTCTCCCAGTGGAAGCCAATATCACCTTGGAATATGCCTCAAGGTTGCCTCGGAATACACATCAAAGCTCCAGGTGAAGACAAGTTCCACCTCAGAATATGCATCCAGGCTTTGGATGCAATCTCCAGCAGGGTGATCAGTCCTGCTCCAGCCTTCCTGCATTGGATTTCTACTACCTAATTACCTCGGTGGGGGCTCTTACCTTGTCTGGACGTTTGCTTAACCTTGTCTTCTTCCACCTAGAGACTTCTGGTCCAGGATGCCACAGTCCTCCTGGGCCTATGGAAAGGGACCCTGGCATACCTTTGGGGGTGTATACTTCCCGGTTCCAGGAACCCCTGGTGGGCTGAGAAGCCCGAAGTGGCAGCCTCTACCAATGGGGATCTCACTGGGGCCTCCAGAGATGTTGTGGAAATCCTCTCAAATAATTAACCCAATACCAATTAGGGTGGAAAGAGGAAGTTCATTACACTGGCAGGCTGAAGTTAGGATAATTTCTGAAAAACTCCAGCCCTGAGCTCCACATAAGCTCTCATTTTATAAATTTGAAAGGAAGAGCAGAAGCAGGGTAGGTGGGTTTACAGAAGTGGAAACATGACAATTAGTGATTAGAGGGTCACTCAAGGAAGTTGGATAAGGGGAGGACAAGAGGGAAAAATTCCTGAGCAGGCCGCTGACCTAAGTGAACTTCACAGACATCTTATCTACAGGTGGATACATTGCCGTCCACAGGCCACTTATCTGTAGTTACATTCTTTTGCAAGTACCAGAGGAGGGCTTATTCTCAGCCTTTCATTTTAGTAATCCTTATTATTCTACCACATTACTAACCTAGAGGTCAAGGAAAGAATCTTAAATGCAAGATGACATTCACGGGAAAACAATAAGAATCACTCTGGACTTCCCAACCCAAATCATGAAAGCCAGGAGGGACTGGGATGATGTACTCCAGACCCTGAAAGAAAACAATTTCCAACCAAGACTGCTATATCTAGCAAAGATATCCTTCAAAATTGATAGAGAAATGAAAAACTACCAAGATAAGCAGAAACTAAAATAATTCATGACTACCGAGCCAGCACTAGAGAAAATACTTAAAACACACAAAAACACACAAAAAAAGAAAGACCAGAACTAGAGAAGGGGCAAATTCCACCAGATAAGCACCTGAGCAAAAGAGAAATAACACTATATTAAACAGAAAATATAACTCGCTGTGGGGTCCTCCCAACGAAGGGGACCCCTAACCCGATCTCCCTGGAGCGTCTACCCCGAAAAGGGGGTTCCCCATGGAAAAGGAAGGTCACACCGCAATGAACACACAGCGGGAACTGAGCATCAGAGGACTCATCCGTTTATTACACGAGGGGCAAAGAGTTATATAGAGCAGAGCAAGAGGAGTGTCTCCTTGCAGGGCCAATCAGGGTAAATGTCATCTTGATCATGCCTCTTTATGTGCTGATCACACTTCCAGGGACCTATAAATGTCTTGATCACACTGAGGAGACATCCCTCATCCAATCCTGGTCTCTGGTAAACACTCTTAGGTCTCCACCCTTGCCACTTCCCTTCTGCACCATGTTTGATGCTTTTTTTCCTTTCCATCGGGCGGGGCTACTGCCTTCTCTCTGGGGATCTTTCCCCACAACTCTAAATGGTAGAAAACAAAAATCATCTCTAATTATAACATTTCATGTTAAAGATCTAAGCTCCTCAATTAAAAGGCATAGACTGATGATGTGGATTAAAGAACATAATCCAACTATATGCTGCCTCAAGAAACTCATTGTACAGGCAAAGATATTCATAGGCTAAAGGAGAAAGGATGGAAAAAGATATTCCATGAAAATGGAGACTGAAAACAAGCAAGGCTACACATTAGGTCTCAGATAGACACCAATACAATTAGATTGGTAGACTTCAACACATCATTGACACCACCACTAGATCAATCTTCCAGACAAGGGATAAGAAAAGACTCTTCAGACCTAAAGAACACTAAAAAACCAAATGGACCTAATGAACATATTCAGAATATTCCAACAACAGCTGAATACACGCTCTCAGGTGCTCATGGAACCTTTTACAAAGTAGACCTTATTCTGGGCCACAAAGCAAGTACCAGCAAAATAAAAAAAGGTAATATAATTCTTTGCATCTGTTCAGATCATAATGAAATGAAAATAGAAATCAACAACAGGAAGACCAAAAGAAATTACATAAATATGTGAAGATTCAATAGTACACTTTTGAATGAGGACTGGATCATAGAAGAAATAAGGGGAGAAAAAAATTCCTAGAATTAAGTGAAAATAGAGACATAACATACCAAAACCTATGGGATGCTTTAAAGGCAGTTTTAAGAGGAAAATTTATAGTACTGAGTGGCCCACATTAAAACAAAAACAAAACTAATGAGACACCTCAAAGCCCTTGAAAAACAGGAACAGACTAATCCTAAAGCCAGTAGAAGGTAGGAGACAATTAAAATCAGTGCAGAAATCAATTAAATAAACAAACAAACAAAAAAAGGAATACAAAAGAGCCACAAAAACAAAAGGCTGGTTCTTTAAAGAGATTAACAGGATTTATAAACCCTTAGCCAACCTAGCCAAAAGAAAGAGAGAATCGACCCAAATTATTAAAATAAGAAATGAAAAAGGGGACATCATCATATACAATGGGGAAATCTAGAGAGCATTAGAAACTCTTTTGAAAATTTATACTCTAGTAAGCTAGAAAACAGAAAAATAATCAACAGGTTTTTAGACATGTACAACCTAACTAAATTGAACCAATAAGATATAGAAAACCTAAACTGACCTATAGCAAGAAGTGGTAGAAACAGCAATAAAGAGGCTTCCATCAAAGAAAAGCCCAGATTCAGATGGATTCTCAGCTGAATTCTACAAAATCTTTATAGAAGAACTAAACCCAATATGTCACAAGTTTTTCCACAAAATCAAAAAAAGATAGAATCCTAAACTTCTTCTATGAGATTAATACCACCTAATACCAAAACCAAATAAAGATCCCTCAAGAAAAGAAAATTATGGACCAATATCCTTGATGAACATGGATGCAAAAATTCTAAACAAAATATTAGTAATACACATTCAAAACTATATTAATGGAATTGTACACCATGACCAAGTTAGTTTCATTCCAAGGATGCAAGCCTGGTTCAACATACACTAATCACTGCATGTCATTCACTACGTAAATAGAACTAAGGCAAAAATCACATGATCATCTCAATAAATGCTGAAAATGCATTTGACAAAATCCAACATCCATTCATGTTAAAAACACTGCAGAAAATCAAAATAGAAGGACTTTACCACAACATCATAAAGGAAATATACAATAAACCTAAAGCCAACATCATATTGAATAGGGAAAATCTACAGAAATTCCCTTTAAAATCAGAAACAAGACAAGGATGCCCACTATCACCACAAAACAAACAAACAAATGAAAAAAACACAAAAAATATAGAAGTGAAGTTCAAGATAACAAAAGCACAAAATAATGAACCAACCAATGAAATTAAATTGTTATGAGGCTAAAGTGTAACACTCTCAAAAATTGAGAGAACATAACCTAGTTCATTTTGTGTGCAGTATTATAATAAATATAAAACCTAGCAGATATTTTATGAAAATACCAATGTCATGAAGATAGATGCAAAACTATCCAACAAAAACTAGTAAATCAACTCTAGAAATATACAACAGGGATAATAGATAAATACAAAGTTGTATTATTCACAGAAATGCAAAATTATTTTAATATTTGAAAATCAGTAGTTCTGACATATGTATGACATCAATTTATAATTTCAAAACCATCTCAGCAGATGCAGAATGGAAAGAAGCTTCTTCAATATCATAGAAAGTTCCTGTGAAAAACAAAGTTGTCATCACATTCAGTGGTAAAATATTGTCTGGTTCCTTCTGAAGATTGAGAAAGACAAGTAGATCAACTTTCCCTATTATTAAGCATTTTACACTGTCCATTCAAAGAAAGAAAACTTTTATTATATATGTGATCTGATTGTCTAAATAAAAAATCCTAAAAAATAAAAAAGCAACTACTAGACAGGCGTGGTGGTGAACTCTTATAAGAGGATAAGACTGGAGGATCCAGGTTTGCAGCCAGTCTCAGCTACTTAGTGAGGCCCTCCACAACTTAGTGAGACCCTGCTTCAAAATAAAAGAATAAAAAATAGAACTGGGGGTGTAGCTTAGAGGTAGAATGCCCCTGGGTTCAATCCCTGGCACCTCAAAACAACAACAACAACAAAAAAAAATCAACCACTAGAAACAAGAATACAATGTACTAGGTTAATGCACAAAAATCAATTGCACTTCTAACTAGTAATAACAATCAATTAGAAAAATAAAACTTTTAGGGGGGAGGATACAGCTCTGGGTTAAAGCACTTGCCTAGCATGTCTGAGACCTTGTGTTTAATTCCAAGCACTAAAAAAAAAAAAAAAAAAAAAAAAAAAAAAAAAAAAAAAAAAAAAAAAAAAAAAAAAAATAGTAAAAAACAAGTATTTACCGTAACATCAAAATATAAAAATTTTGATATTAAGTTAGACAAATATATGTAGAACTTCCAGTCTGAACATTATAAAATATTGCTTATAGAAAATGAAGACAATGAAAGTAGAGAATCCTATGTTCATGAACTAGAAGAACAAATATGTTTAAAAGACCAATTTTCTCAAAATTAACTTATGCATATAGTACAGTGTCATTTAAAAAGCCTAATAGGCTTTTGCATAGAAATTGATAAGCTGATTTGAAACCTAATATAGAAACACAAATACTAGAATGGTATTTCAAAACAATTTTGAAAAAGAACAAAGTTGGTGGACGTATACTACCTGTTTTCATGTCTTATTATAAAACTACAGTAGTCAAGACTGCAATATTGACATAAAAATAACTCAGTGGAATAAAAAAGAATATGGAAATTCTATGTAGACATTTAATTGATTATTTTATAAAGATGCTGAGGTAATTCAATGAGAGAAGGATTGTGTTTTCAACAACTGAAGGAATTACCACTTGAGAAAACTGTTTGACAGTTATTAATATTAAATATACTCATCATATGGTCTTGTACTTCCTATAAAAATTTGGCCAGCAAAGAAAACACTACTTTATGTTTGTTTTCTCTTCTTTCTGCCTCATTTTCCTTTCCTCTTTACTCCTTCTGCCCTCATATTTTCCAGTGAAGTATTAGCATGTAGCAACTTTTGCCACAGGTTCTGTTTACTAGTGGCCCCACACAAAGATAGTTGATAGGAGTGGCCCTCAAGAGTTAATCATCAGGTAATATTTTTGAGTTTAGATCACACATGTTCTGGAAGCCTTAAAGACTCATTCTGTTGTTATTGTTAAGAGGAGTTGCAAAATTCCTGACATGTACTGGAAGTACAACTCTTCACTTAGAATTAGGTAGAATGAAATGCAGGTAATAAAAAAAAATCATTAGGAGGTGAAGTGGTTATTATAAGTGATTGGTATAGAGGTATTTATAATTACCAAGTATCAAGGGCTGCAAAAAAAAGAAATAAATGCAAATTCGCTGTCTTTCACAATGAAGGAAAAGAATGGGTCCTGAGTCCTGAGAAGAAGACGTTTGGGCATTTAAACCTAAATTCCCTGAGCTGCCATGACCAACAAAATCAATTTTCACCACTTTCCAGAAGGAAATAGCCCAACATAAAGGCTGTGCAATATCCTGCCTCAATAACTTGCAATATGACCGTTGGTCTCCTTGGGATCCATGACATCATTCCCAGTTATGTCCCAGGCTAATATTCAGAATTGATATTAAAAAAAAAATGAGGAAAGAATCACGACCCTAAGAATTGCTGTTTTGATTTCTTAAAATCTGGCAGTGGTGATGTGTTACAATAAAAGAAATAGAGATGCCAGGACTTCCATGCCATTTTACTAAAAAATTTTTCAGAAGGTTCAGGGAAGTGTAAATGGTAGAAAGGACTTGTAAAAAAAAAAATGAAAGAAAAGAAAAGATTTATTATGCAACACCTCAAAACTATCACCTGGAACCTAGAAGATACTACTTTACTATGGCAAAAATCAATGCACAGGTGTGGACAGCATCAAAACCACTGACCATCTCAATGGCAGTTGCCTTCATCATGGGGAGGTGCTGCCATGGAACTAGGCTTGTACTTCCCTCATATCTGACAGTTTTTTAAAAAGCACCCAGGACAAGTTATCTTGTCAAATGGCTGTAAGTCCCCTTGGAGAAGTTGGAGGAATTTATTGTATTGTATATAAGGTATCCAGGCTCCCTTTCAATAAACAGAAGCTAAGCTCGTGAACAGATCTGGATATGGATGCTGACAGGACTATGATTTTCCAGTGTTGCAATTGATGCCAGACATGTCTTGTTAGACAGACAGACAGATATCCTCCCCTTCATCAATGAGACATGCTGCTATAGAACTAGTCCATCTAATAAGTATGAAAAATAGAATTCTGTAATGGTTCAAACCACATGGAAAGTTATTGTGCAGAAATACTGAAGTGGCAAGCATGTTTCTCAGTGAGTTCACTCTGTCTATGAAAAAACTGTATGATTAATTCCATAGTCAAACAAATATATAATCTAAGTGAACACATTTAAAAGTTGCTAGAACTCTTGCCATTCTCCTAGTGATAAAGGCCCAACTATTTCTGCTTGTCTCACCAACACAAATGAATCCCTACATAAGATACTAACAACAACAACAAAAAAAAAAACCCACTGCAATGGTTTATTGATAGGATAAACTTTAGTAGGTTCCATTTCCACTACAGTATGCCTCAGAAGCAGGGAAGGAAATAATACAGTCTGAAAGTGGAGGAAGGTTAATAAACCATGGAGCAGACCAGTGGGATGCAAGAGATGAGTCAGAAGGAACGGAGAATTTCTTGTGCTTCTGACCCAACATGGATGCTTCTGAGCTTGAATGCATCATTGTACCCGCTCTGGATTTATCCTGCAGGATTCAGTGGCTGGTTGTGCTTTCATATGACAGTGTGGTCATCTCAGAAACATGTCATATTGTTGTTTTTTTTCCCATGTCTCACTTCTCTCTTTCTTCCTGTGCTCTTTTGTACTCTTCAACATATCATTTGCATGCATTTTGTCTCAGGTACCAGAATATGGAGGGCACATGGAAATGTGGTTGGTGAGGAGCTTGTACAGACGGGTTGAGATTCTATTACGGAGAATGTTCAATGTCAAGTTAAGTAAAGTATGCTTCAGTTGCAACAATGGATGATTCTGTATTCACATGGAGTAGCAGGAGAAGGGCTCTGCATTAATAAAAGGACTCAGCGCCTATCCAGGCGTTCATTAGCTAATTAAACTTAGGAGAGAATATTGCTGATTCTTTCTCTTTGCGTAATTCCTGTGAATCCCTCTTTCATTTAATTATATAGGCTATCCTTTCCTTCCTGCAACTAACCTATCTCTTGTGTGTATGGGAAAAAAGTTCTGCTAGAGGTGAACCTAAATGTCTGCAGGAAATTAATTAGGAAAATCTGCAGCAACCTTACTCATGAACATTTCTTCTCCTTGCCTTTCCCCTCCTTTACAGAAAGACTGTAAGGTATTCAATCAGCTTAAAAACCCCAAAGGAGGCCTTCGCCACCTTGGCTGTTCCCATGTATCCATGGTGTTTTAGGCAATTGTTGAAACTAATATGGATTCTGGTTAGTATTATGTATGTCTGACTTGCTTTTTGGGGAAGGGGTAAAATAAGAATAGATATATAAACTAATAAGACAAATGATAAATCTATTATGTGCAAATTGTAAAACATATTAGGGTTTAATCATCAATATGCTTAATTTATAAGTGATGAAGTCAATGAGCCAGTTACATGTATCTCTGAAGTTTACTTGTGCTTTTCATGTATTCGAAGCAATATCATCTTTCTTAATGTTACATGGTAAGTGATAGAGAAGACAAACAATACAAAATACCTAGTGCTTGCTGAGTTCCTGTACAATGGAGTTTTGAGGTTAAAAAAGACATAAATATATATTGAGGAAGAAGAGAAGTCACAAATTTCTGCAGGCACAGGGGTGGCACTGAATGGCTGCCTTTTCATAAAAAGGAAATATACATTAGTAAATAGCCATGGGATGTAAAGAGGCTTCAGTATCTTATATCTCCCTTTCTGCCTAGGAAAGATGTTTTCATAGGAGGAAGAAACTGGGGTTTGATATTTGGTCCAAACAGATTCTTGTAGATGCCTGTTTCCTGGGAGACCTTACCTGCATAACAAGATAACCCTTGCTCATTGAGCACTTGCCTCCTCAGACTCCCAAGTCTGTACCTTTTCTTTACCCCTAGAAGTCCAAGCCACCAACTCCTTATAAGCTTCAACTCTCCATACATCCTTTGAGTTTCATGTTGTGCACGTGTTACTTCTGTGTTTAGGCACAACAATGTATTTGTTACAATCTTACTTCCCTATTAATCTATGTATTGCCAGTTTATGTACAGACAAAAATGATAGAAGCTTCAGAGAGAAAAGAGCAAATTTAAGGTTTTTCTGTAGTATTCACAATGTATTAGAGGAGTCTTAGTTTGCTTTCTGCAGAAGCACACCCTTAGACCAGGATATAAGAAGTCGTTTATTTAGAGCCAGGCAGGTGGCAAATGCCTGTAATCCTAGTACTTGGGAAACTGAGATAGGAGAATCTGAGGTTTGAAGCCAGTGAGTGGTAACATAGTGACACCTTGTTTCAAAAAAAAAAAAATAAATAAAGGGCTGGGGTGTTGTTCAATAGTAGAACTCCTATGGATTCAACTTCTCATCACATGTGTGTGAGCACGTGTGCATGCAAACACACACAAACAGAAAAGAAAAATATCATTTATTTAGGAGGAAATATCAGGAGAGAATGTGGGGGGGAGGAGAAGAGCACATGGGAAAGGAAGAAAGCCAAAAGAGTAAGTTATTCAGCTCTTTACCATTGTGGGCAACTGGAATGTGACCCCACAGAGAGCTGGAGGCAATAATGAGAAGCATTCTTTTGTATTGTCCCTGTCAAGGCAAGGAATTGTTGTTCAAGTCCGTCTTTCACTGGATGAAGTCTGCTCTACCAAATTTCTTTTTAAAGAGATCAGCAAGGTCTCTCTTCTGTAGTACATCTTTCCCCTGGGGAAGGTCTGGTACAAACTGGACCTAAACAAGTGTGCCTCATCCTATTCTATGTATGGCCACACAGAAAACTATAAATCCAAATGACAGGCCTATGGGTCAAAATCATAAGTTACTTCATAGACAACTGGGCATTGTACTGTCACCCTAAAATACTAAGAAGAACATTGGAACAGGAGGAAGAAAATAAAGAATTTGGTACTCAACGAAAGTCATAACTTCCAGGAAGAGTACATCGTACATCGAATTTAGGCATTCTGAATCCTAGCGATGGAATCTTTCCAATAGGGAACTCAGCTTTCTGAATAACCCTCCTCATAACACTTAACTTATTGATGGTCAGAGATGAGCAGGTACTTAAGAATTGATTGTGAGATTTTTTTTTTTGCATACTATATTCCTAGATATTACTTCCCAAATTCTAATCTTAAATTTTCCCTTCCTCAAGGGAATATCTGTGGGGACACTTGATGGAGATATCTCATAGCAAAATTATGAGTAGAGCTGAACCTCAGAGACTAACAAAATTGACTGTTTGATGTCTTCCACCTTCCAGGGATGCATTTTTCTTAACCCTCACCTCTTAGCAAAGCTTTCAATAGTTTCAATAAATCTGAATTCATTCCACTATAGTAGTTAATGTACTTATGAACATCTGAGCTGAATTGTTGTACCCAGGCAGGAGTAACAAATTATACAAGTCAGGGTAAAAGCTCCATAAATATTGACTCTATCTAATGGTTTCTGTCAGAGGAAGAAATCTCATTGTGGTAATGGCAATTTCTCCCTAAAGCACTGCTCTTCAAACAGGGTTCTGCAGATGTATTAATATTACCACGAATTTAGTTAGTAAAAGTCATTTGAGTTGTTCAATGTATAACTTCATCTCTTTTTGAATATATTGATGACACTGCACGTTTTTCACAGTGAAACCTTTAAAAACACTGTGGTTAAAAAAAAACTGTCAAATTTATGGAGGGCATGGTAACATTGCGGATAACTTAGGACAGAGAATAATTGCATTATGTAAAGCCAAAGATGCTTGGACTACTCTCTTATTTTTCATTCAGATCTTTAGCCTGTAATTCTAGTACTAGGGAGGCTAAGACAGGAAAACCACAGATTCCAGGACAGTCTCAACAAGTAGTGAGACTTTCAGCAACCTAGGGAGACCCTGTTTCAGAATAAAAAATTAAAAAAGGACCAGGAGTGTAAAGGATCTCAGACATAATTAACCTGAAACCTATGTGTGATATACCAAAGGTCAAAGCTCAGAAGCCCCAATGTTATATGAAAGTGGTGGAAACTGTTATTTTCTAAATTAGGTGACCAAAAAAGCATTTAACCTGCTGGATGACAATGTAAATATTTAAGTGCATAATTACAAAGAGTATGGTTTCCCTAAAATTAATTTTTAGTAAATATAAATTATTTAAATTATCGTAGTCAATGATGGAATATTATTCACACTAATCAATATACCAGTTGCTATGTTAAGTATTGTATATCTATTTCTGTCTTTAATCTCAATCACAGGTAGGAGAAATGTAGTACAAGAAAAATGAGGAATTACTATCTTTTCTCTCAAGCAATTCAAAATTTAGAGGGAGACCCAGACTGACTAGAATGCAGTACATAAAATAATACTTATCTTAGGACACAAGAATATGAAGGATAAAAGCAATTCTTCCCTAAGAGAAGATAAGGAAAATTTTTATTAGAAAATATGACCTTGAACCCTTGGTCCTTAAAGTAATAGAATTTTCAGGTAGAATGAACGAAGGGTGAGGATCTTCTAGACAAGGGCAATCGTGTGAACAAAAGAATATTCTCTTGAAAGCAATCTCTTAACCCCACTACACAATGCATCAATATAAGCCAGCTCTTTGGGTAAGAGAAAAAGCTGCAATCAAGGTCAGAGAAGAGCAAATGAGAGTCCAGAGAGCAGGGACTAATAAAGCCAGGAAAGTAGCTAAGGACAGATGTCTTGCCCTATGATTCAGACACATCTAAGGGATAAAACCTCAAGATTAATCTATTGTCCAATTCCCAAAGGCACACGGAAAGAGAAAAGGCACCGAAGTTACAGGGAGGCCCATTCATTTGAAGACGTTCTCATACAATAAAAAAGGTTTTTTGCACCCAACCTCCTCTGGAAAGATTCTTGACTTCAAATCCTAAGTGAATCTGCAAGAGACATGCCTCTTTCCCTTTTGACATCCTTCAGCTTTCAACACTCTTCTTCCACACAAATACTGACTATTTCCCAAGCATTTTTACAGCTTATTGCCTGATCTATACATACATAAAGGAGTTCATATATTTTAACATGTCTATCACATAATCAAAGTCAGGTTTGGTTCCCCTCCACCTCACTCACACAATGCCTGCTATTTCCTCCGCTTAGAAGAATAATAAACACACATGCTAGTCTTTCTTGCTCCTCTTTTTCTTTCATGTACAAAGACTCTGAATTTTAACATTGCATCCCTGCCTGGTTTTGGAAACATTCATCCTTCTACTTTCTTTGCATTAACCCCATTCTGTGTCTCAAATAGTCAGGAGACTTCTTCCCTCCAGCAGGTCGGGTCTGAATTAATCAAACTAATGGAGAGGCAGTGAAGCACAAACAGAACCACAAATTGACTCTTATTCTTTTATTAGTATTTTAATCATTATATATTTCTGGGGGACATATATGGACCAGGAATTATGGTTGCTGGAGATAGATACAGTTATGAGCAAGGCAAATAGGCACCATGTTGCGTTGAATCTTAGCGTGTAATCTTAGAGTACATTGCACAAAAATATGCATAAGACTTGAAGGGAATGGTTTAAATAGTATTCTGACACTATGTGAAGGAATCACTATCAACTTCAGCAACATGTGTCTGGAGGGAGGAGTGGAGAACAGCGTACGATGTGTAAGGACATACACCAACAGCTGTGTGCATGTATGTTTTTATCACATTGAATCTCACTGTGATATATAAGTGCAAACACTAATAAAATAATTTTTAAATTTTTAGTTTTAAAAAAGAAACTATAGGACACTGACATATACCAGACTGTAGTGACAGTATGGGAAGAAGTTACCTCTGAATTTTGTTTATGGAAAACATGGTACATATAGCATAGTCCAACAAGACCTTCAGGAAATGTGTACAGTGCAGTGAGAAGCTATGACAGGATGACTTGCTTAGTCTGGAAAAATTAACACAGATTTTGCTGAGGAAGTAACAATTTTAACTAAAGCTTAACATGAAGTGTGTGTGTGTAGAGGGGAGAGGGAGACAGGGCCTCTGCCTCCTTTCAAAGTTCCTTTGGTACAAACTAGTTTGGCTTTTGGCAAGGGTGAGGGCGTTACCAGGGCTTGAAACCAGGGTCTTGCCATGCTAGGCAAGTGCTCTACCACTGAGCCACGCCCCCAACCCTTTTCTAAAGTCTTATTTGAGACAGATTTTTGCTAAATTGCCCAGGCAGGTCTTCAATTTATGATTCTTCTGCCCTGGCCTCCTGAGTAGCTGGGATTATAGGTGCATTCTGCCAGGCCAGGCTAGCTTGACAGTTGTGAAGAACTGAAAGAAGGCCACTGTGGCAGAATTATGGGAAGGCGAACATAGTTCTGGATGAGATTGGAGACATAAAGGGTGGAGATGTAGGTGGAAGCAGACAATGCAGGACCTTCTAGACCATATTATGACTTTCAAAATTTCCCTAACGGGTAATGAAAACACAGTTGAAGGATTTTAAGCAGGAATGTTATGTATAGATATTTACAATTCCAAAAGATTACTCTAACACCTCGTGGAGAATGGATTGAAGGAGAACAGTGGGTGTGAGGAGATTTGTTAATGAGGGTATTTCAGTAGTACAAATGTAAGATGTTATATTCTTGGTCTAGAGAGCTGGTAAGAAAACAGAAGAAAATTGGTAGATTCAAGAAATGTTTACAAGGTTTAATTTAAAATTTTGCAATTTGCCAGGCACAGTGATGCATGCCTGTAATCCCAGACAAGGCAAGAGGATCATAGCGGAGGCAAGAGGAGCTGAAGGCTGAGGCAGGAAGATCACAAGTTCAAGGCTAACCTCAGCAGTTTAGAGAGACTCAATTTAGCAGGCTGGAAAGATACTGCAGCACAATATATAATACCCAAATTATGGAACTAACCCAGGTGTCCATCGACAGATGAATAGACAAAGAAAATGTGACATATATACATGTTGTGGGATAACAGGGTCCCACTCGTGGGTCCTTGGTCTCCGTGATAAAAAGAATTTTAACACGTGCCAGTCAGGAACAAAAGGCAGGTATTTATTTAGGAAAACGAGGGACTCAGGGAAAACAGGTAACCTGAGATCTTCCTGACCATGCAGGCAAAGAGTTGGAAGAGAGGAAGCGGGCCCTTTTATAAACTTTTAAGAGGGGCGGACACAGAAGCAGTCTGGACCTCCCCCTTTCTCAGGTATTGGCGGTTGATAGGTAGGCGTTCCAAGTTGGATCCTCATCCTTTCTCAGGTTTCGAAGATGGGAGGTCCCTGAAGTCTGGCCTTTGTCCGAAAGGATTTCCAGTGAGGGCAGGGTCTATGAACTCTCCAGATTTTAAAGCTATATTTTTCCTTTCCTTCCCAATGTCTCCTTCCTGCCTAAATTTTAATTCCTTCTACTCTACCTCATCATACACAATGGAACTCTTCTGGACCATAGAGAACACAATTATGTAGTTTGGAGGAAAATTGATGGAACTGGAGAATATTATGCTAAGTGTGATAATTTATTCTCAGATAGTAAAGGGTTGTAAGTTTTCTTTCATATATGGAAGCTTGGGAGAAAACAGGAAACATAGGGAACTTTAAATAATGTGGAAAGAGACCTATAGAGTAGTGGAAGGGGGTTGGGGGAAGGGTTAGGGAGAAAGAGAGGGAGGATTGAAGGGAATGGCTTAAATAGTACTCTATTTAACTATGTGTGCTATGTGAAAGTATCACTACCAATTTTGTTAACATGTGTCTAGAGGGTGGAGTAAGGAGTAGGGTATGATGTGGAGGGAAATATACCAAGAGCTGCATATGTATG
The DNA here is from genome assembly GCA_004027655.1 of Graphiurus murinus. Lineage (NCBI taxonomy): Eukaryota > Metazoa > Chordata > Mammalia > Rodentia > Gliridae > Graphiurus > Graphiurus murinus. The sequence continues at coordinate 7,719 of PVLC010001300.1, read as the reverse complement.
TTTTTATCACACTGAATTTCACTGTGCTATATAAGTGCCAACATTAATAAAATAAGTTAAAATTTTTTAGTTTTAAGAAAGAAACTATAGGACGCTGACATACCAGACTGTGATAACAGTATGGGAAGAAGATCACTCTGAAATTTGTTTGTGGAAAAACACGACACATATAGCACAGTCCATTTGACTGTTCCACAACTGCAACCTGTACACAGTGCTTTGTGCTTTGTGCCAAACTTATAAAGATCTAACTCTCCCATGTATCATATTCAACTCATTAATATTAATTAATAGAAACAATAACAAAATTGATGTTTTACACTTGATTCTTTTTTTTTTTTTTTTAACAAGGGGCTTGGGATGTAGATCAGCAGTAGAGAACCCCTAGGTTTAATCCCTTGGACAATAAATGAATAAATAAAACTTTGTGATTGATTAGAAAAGTTACAGCAAGAGAGAAGAGGGTTTTTGAATGTGTATAAATAGCCAGGCCATTTTCTAAGAAAGTAAATACTGAAAAGGAAATGACATATCAGGGTAAAGATGAACAGCTTAAGCCGGGCACAGTGGCACATGCCTATAATCCCAGTACTTGGGAGGCTGAGACAGGAGGATCAGAGGTTCTAGGGCAATGTATGAGACTCTAAGTAACCTAACAAGACCCTGTTTCAAAACAAACAATAAAAAAGGACTTGGAGTGTAACTTGGAAGTAGAGTGCCCCTGGGTTTAATCCTCAGTAAAACACACACACAGACACAGACACACACACACACACACACACTGAAGAGCTTAGTTTTGGACATGCTTGAGAAGCTTATAAGTAATCAAGATGCTGCTTAAAAACAAATGAAGCTTCTGTATTACAGTGTGTCTGTGCTAGCAAACTGAATCTAGCACTATATAAAAATGATCATATATCATGACCAAATGAAACTTATCTCAGGAATAGGTTTGTTTGTTTATTTTCCAGTACTAAGGCTTGAAACCAGAGTTATTCTACCTCTGAGCTGTACCCCCAGCTGTTTTTAAATTAATTAATTTATTTGAGGTATTGGGGATTGAACTCAGGGACATTCTATATCTGAGCTGCACCCCCAACCCTATTTTTTATTCTTTTACTAAACAGGGCCTCACTAAGTAGCTGAAGTTGGCCATGAGCCTGTGATTCTCCTGTCTTAGCCTCCCAAGTACCGATATTACAAGCATGCGCCAGTATGCCTGGGTCTAATTTTTTATTTTAAAACTGGATCTTTCTAGGTTGCTGAGAGTCTCACTAAGTTGTTGAGATTCATCTTCAGTTTTTCATCCTCCTGTCTCAACCTCCCAAGTCCTAGCATTATAGGAATGAGCTACCATGCCCAGTAGAAGGCTTAAAAAACAAAAATCAAAACTATGCATGGTAGCCTATGCTTGTAATCCCAGATGAGACAGGAGACCAAACAAACTCAACCAAAAGGATTATAGAAGTGATCAACAAATTCAGCAAAGTGTCTGGATACAAAATCAATCTTAAAAAATCAGAAGCTGCTGGGTGTGGTGGCCCATGCTTGTAATCCCAGTATTTGGGAGGCTGAGACTAGAGGATTCAGGTTCATGTGGCCTGCCTCAGCTGCTTAGTGAGGCCCTCCGCAACTTAGTGAGACCCTGTTTCAAAATAAAGAATAAAAAAATAGGGCTGGGGCTGTAGCTCAGAGGTAGAATGCCCCCGGGTTCCATCCCCAGTACTGCAAAAAAAAAAAAAAAAAAAAAATCAGAAGCTTTCCTTTATGTCAGCCATAAATCCACTGAAAAAGAAATCCCCCCCCCCCAAATTGCACTCACAATATCGCCCTCCAAAATAAAATACTTAGGAATAAACCTAAGCAAGGAGTTAAAAAGACCTCTATAAAGAAAACTATAGAGAGCTGAAAAAAGAAATCGAAGAAGACCTTAGAAGATGGAAATATCTTCCATGCTCTTGGATAGGCAGAATAAATTTCATCAAAATGGCCGTTCTCCCAAAAGGGATCTACAGATTCAATGCGATACCCATTAAATTACCAATGTCACTCCTCACAGACATAGAAAAATCAGCCCTTAAATTTATTTGGAACAACAAAAAGCTTAGAATAGCCAAAGTAGTTCTTAGCAACAAGAACTATGCAGCAGGCATCACAATACCTGACTTCAAACTCTACTACAAAGCCACAGTAATAAAAACAGCATGGTATTGGCACAGAAACAGACACATAGACCAATGGAGCAGAGTAGAAGACACAGAAACAAACTCACACACTTACAGTCAATTGATTTTTGACAAAGGAGCCAAAAACATACACTGGAAAAAAGATAGCCTCTTTAACAAATGGTGTTGGCAAAACTGATTAACCGTATGCAGAAAAATGGAAATAAACCTCACTTTCTCATCCTGCACAAGAGTCAATTCAAGATGGATCAAAGACCTGGAAGTCAGGCCAGAGACCTTACAGCTACTTGAAGAGGACATAAGTCCAAAACTTCAATACATAGGCACAGGTCAAAACTTTCTTAACAATACCCCGAAGCTATAAGCAACTCAAAGGAAGATCAATACATAGGATTGCATTAAACTAAAGAGCTTCTGTGCAGCAAAGGACACTATCAAGAACCTCAACAGTGAACCGACAGAATGGGAGAAAATTTTTGCCAACTACTCTTCTGATAAAGGACTAATATCTAGAATAAACCGAGAACTCAAGAAACTCACAGCTAAGAAAACAAATAAACCAATAAAAAAATGTGCAAGTGATCTAAATAAACACTTCACAGAAGAAGAAACACAAATGCCCAATAAATGTCTGAGGAAATGTTCAACATCATTAGCAATCAGAGAGATGCAAATCAAAACTACCTTGAGATTTTACCTAACCCCAATTAGAAAGGCAATTATAAAACAGTATGGAGGATCCTCAGATGAATGGGAATAAACCTACCATATGATCCAGCAATATCACTTCTGGGTGTCTAAGCAACAGAATGGAAACTAAACTATCAGACTAATGCATGTGTATATATGTTTATAGCCACACAATTCATAATTGCCAAACTATGAAACCAGCCAAGATGTCCATCAACAGATGAATGGATTATAAAACTATTGGATATGTGCACAATGGAATTTTCCTCAGCCTTAAAGAACAAAATCATGTCATTTGTAGGGAAATGGATGGAACTGTAAAACATTATGTTAAGTGAGATTATTCAGTCACAAAAAGTAAAAAATCATATGCTCTCCCTAATATACAGAAGCTAGGGAGAAAGTGAATCATAAGAGGGACTCGAGATGAAGAAGGAGAAACCTTAGATGAGCAAAGAATGTGACTTAACTGAAGGTGATGTGGGGGGAGGGAAACACCCTAATACACATGATGTACTTTCACAAACATATCAAAGTCAGTCACTAAACTAAACATGAGAAGGAGGGAGGGAATGGGGTGAGAATTGGGTGAAGGTTAAATGAGAGATGTGTGCCTGTATGACTCTACCAGTTTGTACCTCACAAAGATGTATGATTACAATGCACCAATAAAGAAAAAAAAAGAAATAAAACAAATGAGATATAAAATTAATTTGTTCATTGAAAACAACAAAATAGCATTGAAAGAAATTAAATATCTAAGTAATTAGAAAGCCTGAACTCAGAAGGCTTAATATTGTTAAGATGGCAAAATTTCCCAAATTGGCCTGCCTGCCTGCCTTCTTTCCTTCCTTCCTTCCTTCCTTCCTTCCTTCCTTCCTTCCTTCCTTCCTTCCTTCCTTTCTTCCTTCTCTCCTTTTTTCTTCCTTTACTTCTCTCTTTCATTTTGCAGAAACCGACAAGCTAATATTAAAATGTATATGAAAATACAAGGGATCCAGAAAAGATAAGTCAATGCTGCAAAAGAAGAACAAATTCAAGGTCTCGAACTTCTCGATTTCAAAGTTTTCTTTGTTTCCTTTTTTTTTTTTGCGGTACTGGGGACTGAACCCAGGGGGGAGTCTACTTCCGAGCTACACCCCCAGTCCTACTTTCCTTCCTTCCTTCCTTCCTTCCTTCCTTCCTTCCTTCCTTCCTTCCTTCCTTCCTTCCTTCCTTCCTTCCTTCCTTCCTTCCTTCCTTGGCACTGGGGATGGAACCCAGGGGCATTGTACCTCCAAGCTACCCCCAGTCCTATTTTTTATTCTTTATTCTGAAACAGGGTCTCACTAAGTTGCAGAGGACCTCGCTAAGTAGCTGAGGCTGGCCAAGAACCTGGATCCTCTGGTTTCAGCCTCCCAAGTACTGGGATTACCAGCATGCACCACCACACTTGAATGATTTCAAAGTTTTCTACATAGCTATATTAATCAAGACAAACAGAATAAACAAACTGATCAATGGATAGAATTGAAAATCCAGAAATAAAATTATGTATATATATATATATATATATATATATATATATATATATATATATATATATAATGTCTTTGCAAGCTTATTTAGACAAGATGCCAAGACCATTCAGTCGAAGAAAGAATAGAGTTCTAAATAAATGCTTCTAGGACACTAGATATCCATATGCTAAATAAAAAAGTCAGAACCTTATCTCACATCATATACAAAACCTAACTCAGAATGAATCAAAAACCTGTGTTTTGGAGCTTTAACTATAAAAGTCTTGTAAGAAACCATAGGAATAAGTCCTTAGACTTTGAATTATGCAGTGATTTCTGAGATATGTTACTAAAAACACAAGAAACAAAGAAAAATAGATAATTAGCCTTTATTCAAATAAAAATGTTTGTACTTCAAAGAACAATTAGAAAATGAAAAAGTAACCCACAGACTATAAAAGAGTATGCAAATCATATATGTTTTAGCAACTAGAATTCAGAATTTAACAAACTCATAATTTAATAAAAAGACAACTCAATTTAAAAAGATAGAGAATTTGAATAGATTATTTCTATGTTATTTTGACTAATACAGACCATTCCGAATTCTTTTAAATAAATATTCCAAGTACTATCTTCTGAGAGCACCAGAAACTCTACTTTGGCCTTTCTTTTGCATGTTACTTTTATTCATTTTTTAAATATATATTAGAAATTCATGGTGGCACACGCTTGTAATCCCAGTATTTGGGAGGCTAAGACAGAAGGATGGCAGATTCAAAGCAGCCTCAACAACTTAGCAAGGCTCTCAGAAACCTAGGGAGACCCTGTTTCTAAATGAGAAATAAAATTGCACTGAGAGTGTAGCTTGGAGGTAGAATGCCTCTGGGTTCCATCCCCAGGGACAGACAGACAGACACAGGTGCACACACACACACACACACACACACACACACACACACACAAATATACAAATATATATATGAAATCCTACAAGTAACAGAGGTCAAAATGAAGTTATTACATTTTTTGCTTACTAAAAAAAAGCTGAAGTGTTTAATAGAATTTGAAAGTAATTATTCAAATTAGTTTGAGTCACCACTGGGACACTCATTATCTCTGCATTTCTTATCACTGTGAGAAATAGTTAAGATCTCAGTGAAACTTAGAGCTATCTATTCACTGTGAATTATAATATGACATGACAAACTGGAAATGTTGCTTGTATGTCATAATTGATATATGGACTAAGAGATCAAGGAATTTAAAAATACAAAATAAACAAAATTATGAAATTTTGTTTTGTGTTAATGGGAGACCCTGCTATTGGAGCAATCAACTACTTTCCATCCTGATTATGATGTGTGAGAGGGAGACCACCCAGGTTAAACAAGTGGCTGTGAGTTGGGTAGATGTAGGTTTCCCTTTTGGATCCACAACTTTCTTTCTTTGTTCTATAAGGTGAAAGATCATAATTTTATAATTTTTGAAAGACTACTCTGGAAATTAAGTGGGGTACAATTTTTGAGTTGCTTAGAAGAGTGCCTACAATGAATAATTCTCAATAAATGGCAAAAATACTATTGCTAGTATTACTACTATGTATCTCAAGGGCCCCTGCAACAAATATTCTAACTTCATTTGATTCATTCAGTACAATAAACAGTAAAAGTTTGTTTTTATTTGAACAATTTGAATATGCACTGACAGAAATTTATAGAGATGAAAAATTTAATGAAATATCTTTGTAGGCTTTTCCCTAAAGTAGATAGAAATGATCATGAGTAAAACACTCACTTATCTTTTTACTTAAAAATGATTATTTTGAATTGATAAGTAAAATTCTGTATATTTATTATCTACTATGTTATTTATTTAAAATGTAATTGTGGAATGGCTAAAGCAGGTTAATCAGCATATACATTACCTTACATACATTTCAATTTTTTTTTCTTTTTTGGTATGGTGAGAACACTTAAAATCAACTCTCAGTGATTTTGAAGAATAAAATATGCTATTATTAACTATGTTGCACAATAAATCTCTTGAAGCCTTTGCTTTTAGATAATATCCAAAAAATGTACTGCCCAGACCAATGTCATGGAGCAATTGTCCTGTATTTTCTTCTGGTGGTTTCATAGTTGTGGGTCTAACATTTGAGTCTTTAGTTCATTTTGAGTTGATTTTGGATATGATTTGAGATAAGGAACTAATTTCATTCTTCTGCATGTGGATATCCAGTGCTATTGAAGAAACTGACCTTTTCCTCTTGTGCATTCTTCACATCTTTGTTGAAAACCAATGGACTATAAATGCATCAATTTATTTCTGGGCTTTCTATCTTCTTCCATTGGTCACGTCCCTGGGTCAGCAGGATACCTCTTATGAGTCCTTGGCCTCTGTGGTGAAAAGAATTTCAACACACACCACTCAGGGACAAAGGCAGGACTTTTATTTAGTAAAGTGAGGAACTGGAGGGAAAAAGCAGGTGAGGGGAGATCATCTGGGCCAAGAAGGTCTCTTCAGCCTTTTCAGTTCTTAGATAGAACTCTCAGGAAGGGGGTGGGCACAGAGGAGGTCTGGACCTCCTCTTCTTTAGGTTTCAATGATTGGTGGTCGCTGGGTGAGGTCTGACCTTTGTCCTCATGGATCTCAGGAATCTCAGGTAGGGAGAGGGGTCATTGAGATTAATGACGTGGGCCCATAGATGCTTCTGCTTCAGACCAGACACACCCTATTTTTCCTTTTCCTTCCCGCTCTGTCTCCTTTTTACCTAAATTTTTATTCCTTCTATTCTACCTTATCAGTCAATGTGTCTGTTTTTATGCCATACCAGTCTATTTTTGTTACTAGAGTCTTACAGTATATTTTGAGTTAGGTAGTGTGATTCTTGCAACTTTGTCTTTTTTTTCTCAAGATTACTTTGGATATTTAGGTTCTCTTGAGGTTCCATGTAAATTTCAGAACTGTTTTATATCTCTCTTTCTTTCTTTCTCTCTCTCTCTCTCTTTTTGTCATATTGAGATTGAATATAGAGCCCCATACATGCTAAGCAAGTGTTCTACCACTGAGCAACATCCCCATCCCCAGACCTGTCCTGTTTTATCTCTTCCTGTAAATTATCATTGGGATTTGGATAGGGATTGCATTGAATTGGCAAATTGCTTTGGTAGTATTTTAGCCATATTATTTTTTCAACTATAAACATATGTGTCTTCTTCAATGTCTTTCATAAATGTTTTCTAGTTTCTAGTGTGCAGGTCTTTTGTTACTGTGATTAAAACTATTAGTAAGCATTTTATCTGGAGTGGTGCTTTTTTTTTTTTTTTTTTTTTTTTTTTTTT